>PVLA01009497.1:37824-74419 GCA_004027455.1 Hydrochoerus hydrochaeris | reverse complement strand
ATTAAAAACTCCATTGAAAGCTGGCAAAATGCCAGCTTTAAAAGAAGCTAAGGATAGACTATCAAAACTTGAAGACAAGTTGGCAGTGTGTGATCATAAAAGGAAAGATCTCTTAAAAATAACAAGGAAACAGGCAGTAACAATACAAAGGCTAGAAGATGACAAGAGAATCTACAATTTAAGAATAAGAAATGTGAACGAAGAAGCAGGAATACACAGGTGAATTACAAAGGCTATTCATGGAAATAATTAAGGAAAACTTCCCAAACATGGGAAAAGAAAATGACATTTAGTTGTGTGAGGCATACAGAACTCCAGCCACCTACAACCAAAACAGATCTACACCCAGACATATAATAATCAAGATGCCAGAAATTCAATATAAAAACACAATATTAAAAGCCATCAGAGAAAAGAAACAGATTACCTATCAAGGTAAACCCATCAGAATCAAGGCTGACTTCTCAACACAGACCATCAGATCAAGAAGAGCTTGGAGCAAAGTATTCCAAGCCCTGAAAGAAAATAACCTCCAGCCCAGATTGATGTACCCTGCAAAACTGTCACTAGAAATTAATGGAGAAACAAGACGCTTCCATGACAAAGAGGAACTGGGGGAGTTTGTGACCACCAATCCAACCCTACAGAGAATACTGAAGGACATTCTAGAGAGAGAGAAAAAAAATACCACAATTTTAGGAACAGTGGCAGAAAGGCCTCAATGAGCAGGGCAGGCAGTAGAATGATGGAGAAAAGCAGACAAACAAAGGCAGAAAAATAGCATAGCAGAAATGAGGCAGAGAAGGATAACTAGAATCTCTACTATAGATGGCCTTGATACACTATGTTGTTAATAGTGCACCAGGATTTAAAACCCACATTACTCACACTACTCTGCTTAGATGTACTATATTCTCTTCCAGTCATTCTACCTGTACTAGATTTGAGGGCACAGACAGTAATCCTGGAAATAACAGGATATAGTATGGTAATCATCCTTAATTTCCTATTAAGTTAATCTACAGCTCTGTAAAACCTACACTATTTTATCATGACTGATTGATATCAAATCTGGTTTGTTAGATCACTGTTTTGTATTGATAGATTTTATTTAAAGCTGTTATGATTGATAGTATCAGGTCTCAGAGTATTGGCAACTGCACTTAAGATGACAATATTCACTAGAATATCCACTCTAGTTTGATTATTACCTGCCTTTGAAGTTTTATACTGTCTACAATGTTTTATTTTTACTAATATTGTTATGTACTGCTATATTCAATTATACTGCTATATTCATTTATGCCTGATGATATAGACAATTCTATTGAAGATATTAAGAAACAACACAGCAATCATTGTAGATCACCTTGTACTGTGGTTTTATACAACTTTTTGGTTTCATATTTTTATAGGAATTTGTTTTGTTTTGTCTTGCTATGTCTTATTTTTCCCTCTAATACAGAAAGGATAGAAATACATGTAAAGACTCATGCATGCATAGCTGTTTGCACTTTCACTGTTTGAATATCTACTTTGTGTGCTTTAATTTTGTAACTTGAACTACTATTTCTAAAAGGACAATATGTAATTTATCAACTAGTGATTTCTTATTGTTTATCTTTTTTTGAAATTCTGTATTATCTCTATCCTTTACATGCTTTTGTTTCTCTTTAAATAAAAAAATTTTTTAAAAAACATACACATACAGGAATATAAAGGCAGAAAGATCAGAGACTTAAGGCCCTGAAACTATCAGCAAGTTGCTGTACCTACACTGGCCTAACCTTACTGTACAGAAAAGCAAAGCTTCTAAATTAGGGAGGGCTCCACAGAGGAGATGGGGTTTGAATTCTAGTTTCCAGCAGCTTTGGAGAGACTCTTCTCTTGGGCAGATCCCTTAGCATCTAGGAGTCCCTTCTGCTTCTGGGGAGCCCTGGTGCCAGGGTCATGACTCTCTGTGACCCCCAGGGCATAAGGGAGCCAAATGCTGGAGCTTCTCTACAGTACTATACACTACTTAGCTTCCTGACAGCCCAATGGAAATGCCTGCAACTGGGACCACTAAGCCAGAGCTGAGTGCAATGGTTTCTCTGCAAGACAGGACAGGAAGGGACCCAGATGAAAAGCAGAAATCCCTGTACCTCACCAAGTAATTTACTGTGACCAACTTGGAACCGTTAAAGCAAAACACAAACACAATTCAGGGCTCCATTCTTCCCACTTCTCACCAATGCTGGGCCTTTACAATGTTTACTGTGCAGCCATCTGTGAATATCTTTGTGAGACTAGTTAAAGCCTTTTATGAGACCCTAAACTTCTAGTTATACTAATTTCCCCCTACATGAATTAAGACTTGAGTAAACAAAAGGCAGACTTGAGGATGGAGAGTCATTGTGCAGTGTTAAATGGTGCATTTAACAGGAGCTGCCCGGGAATTTTTCCGTTCCCATGCCTGGGCGTGCAGGCAGCGCAGGAGACCATATAATGGGCTCTTTATGCGATACTTGGTTAGAAAAACGTATTGACAAAGAACCACAGACAAATCATAGCCATGACCTTTAGTGCTCAAACAAGGTTTTCCTTGGGAGTGATTTAATTATCCATGCAGCTCACTGGCTGGGCACATTAGCAGCCCCTCTGCCTTTCCGAAGGCCACAGCCTGGCCAGTCTGGTTTGCCTTTCCTGTGAATGTCTGGCCAAGTGCTGTCCTGTAACGAGGCTCTGTTGTGCTGTACAAGGATAAACAGTGCACGCTATCCAGCTGGACTCTGCCAGCTTGAACGATTGCTTCCCGAGCACCTGCTGCCCAAGCTGACCTTGGATCCAACAGTGCCCAAATCCCGCAGACTCATCGTTGAGATGAGTGATGTTGATGCCGCTGCCAGGCCTTGTGGCAAGATGGCTGAATTTTGACCACCAGGTGTGGGAGTATGGGGTCCTGGGGCCAAACTGTGAGGGAAATATGTGCATCCTTGCCCTTCTCAATCCCTTAGTGCATCTGCCTTTCTTTAGCCTACACCTTCCCTGGTCCTTGCATTGCTCAGAGTCTGGGGAAAGCAGAGGCCAGATGCAAACTGCTGCATATTGTATGATTCCATTTCTATGAAATATCCAGAACAGGCAAGTCCAGAGACAGAACACAGATGATTGGTTGTTCAAGGCCAAGGACCGGGGAGTGGGCGGTAACTACGTCATAAGAATGGGGTGTCAATCACTAGAGAATAGTGATGATTGCATAGCATTGTGACTGTATCAAAGGTCTCCAGATTTTTTTTTTTTTGGATGAGTGTTGGTTTGTGAGATAGGGTCTTGCTATTTAGTTCAGGATGGCCTTAAACTCACTATTTAGTCTAGGTTGGCCTTGAACTTGTGAACCTCCTGCTTCAGCCTCCCAAGTGCAGGGATCACAGGCCTGTGCCACCACACACAGCTCAATTGCATATTTTTAAGTGATTAAAACCAAATATGTTATTAAATATCTTTTATATTTACCACAGTTCAAGAAATGGTAACTGAAGGACTGTGGGAGGGAGATGGGTCCATATACTCACTCGCACATCCTAGAAAACAGAACTGAGAACGATGAGTTTCTTGGAGATAGAATTTAATTCATCAAGTAAGTGAAAGGGAAATACCACTTAGCTGAGGCCTACTGTAGTCCAGAGATGCCTCGTTGCTTTGAAACCCACATTATTTACATAAAGGTTTCATTATCCTTATTTTATATCTCAGAAAAGGTTGGCTTCCAATGTTAAAACTACTTTCCCAAGGACACGGAGCTAATAAGAGGTGGGACTGGACTTTGAACTCAGGAACTTTACCCTTTTAATACCCTGCTGCCTCTGCAGCATTTCCACTGAAACAGCCCAAGGCAAGAATGAAACTGTCTATCAAGGTGAATGGGCAAAGCTCACAGGAGCAGTTGAGCATAAGCCATATATTTTAGCTTTCAAATGCGTGTCTTACATGCCTCTTCTGTGTTTTCCTCTGAGTTTCTTTTTCTTCATTATTAAAATAAACTTTTATCAAAATCCTTTAGTGAAAATGTCACTGGGGAAAGATGATCCATGTTTATCCTGGACTCTCATGTATCTGTCACATAACTTCAAAGGTCTGCACACTCCACCTTGGGAAGCTGGCACTGAACTGGCTGCTTTCTTAAGAAGGAAGAGACAGGATAGGAGGAAGAGAAAATAGGGGAGGATTCTCAGCACTGGCATCTTTATGCACCAGGCTCTGATACTATAAGGCTCCACACATAGAATGGGGTGACTTTATTTTTAGTCACAGAATCAGAATCTGATGAAACCCATTAACCCTCTTTACCAAAAAAAAAAATTGTTGAGATATATAAAGTTAATATGCTATTTTAGCTTATCTGCAAATACCCCAAAGCCTTAAGCTGGTATTAAACATCCCTAGTGTATAAAGTTTTAGACAGAAAATGAGACAAATTTGAAGACTCCTTCTAATCCTGAGAATCTGTCATTTTGTATTGGACTGCATCTCACTCAACTGTAAGCCTTCTAAAAAGGTACCAAGTCTGTGATCTATTTACTTCTCACTTTTAGTTATCCATTTATCAGCTAACAGGACCAATTAAAGCCAGTATGAGAATGAGTTGCTCTATGTCATTTCTCTATCCTTCCTTGATGACTGCTAGATTTTGCTTCCTTTAAGGACATAAATGTAGCTAACTGTGGAGAAATGAAATGCAAGATGGTGTTGTAGTTTCATCTTGAATTTCTCCAACTGGGTGGTTACTTACCTGATTAGTGCATAAAGTCAGATGCAGTGTGACAGTTAAGTTGGATTTGAGAGATTCTCAGGGGACTAGTAAAGCACACCACTGGGTGTGTGGGTGGGACATAGAGGTGTGACCTTAAGTACTATATCTGGTCCCTGGTTCCATCCTGCTTGGCACTATACTGCTCTACTTCCCAGCTGACAGGAACTAAGCAGCTTTGGTCCACCACATCCCTCTGCCACAGTGTCCCTGCCTTTGAGCCAGCTGACAACCATAGACTAACTCCTCTGGTACCGTGAATCCAATGAAACCCCTCCTCCATTAAGTTGAGGGTGTTAAGTGTTGTCCCAGCAACAAGAAAGCTAATATACTCAGTGTCCACTTAAAAGGAACTGCTGATAAGGAGACTTGGTAAAGCACCACTCTAGATTTTCAGGAGTGATGGATGAGACAGGACATTGCCCTTGCCTGATCGTCTTCCAAGAGCCTGGCAACACTGAATTGGATTTTTTTTAAATAAAGACAAGCTGTTTTGAGAAAGAAATTCTGTAAGCTCTAAGGAAGCAGAAAGGTCACTAAACCAAAAATGAAGAAAATTTTACCCAGCACTGTCCCTGACTCAGCTGATTGAATAAGACAAGACAGTTTTCCTTTTTAAGCCTTATTTATCTGCTTCTCCTTCCTACTCTTATCTAGGATGCGATCAATATAAGATAAGTCAATATAAGGAACACTGGTAACGAGGGACAGAAATCACACTCAGATGAGCTGCAGTATAAAATGATTCTATGGGCTCTGCCTGGAGGACAATGAGCCCCTAAGACAGAAGCAGAAATCTGACTATGAAAAAGAATTTAGAACCACTGTCTGAGAGCTGGCTCCCTAAACAGCAGATAAAAAAAACAAGGATCAGATGCAGCAGTGAAGATAGCACAGCAGAAGAGCACTTCAGCATGAAACTGCTGAGCCAGAACCTTGATAAAAGTAACCCACACTAAGAGGATCTGAAGAAAACAGTGCTAATGAAGCAGGGGGGTGATGATTTGAATCAAAAGAGCAACCCACATAGAATAATGTCACCTGAACTTTCCAGTCACTATGTTTGGCCCCAGTTGACCCAGTGATGACCAAAAGAAGAGGATTCACCAGATGAGAAGAATTGTTAAGTTGACAGTTTAGGAAGACCCAATATAATGGTTTCACAGTTTTCTCCAAACTGTGATAAAGATACTAAAAATAGTATCACTGCATAAGGTTTCTGCTCTTATCAAAACCAGAGTTTAATATGAACAAAGATGGGGTGGGGAGAATTTGTAAAGATTTTTACTTGAGTTCCCTGGGTTATTCAAAGTATGCAAATCAACAATGACAGAAAAGAGTAGTCTTCCATCATTCTTCCTGGGACACCCTGATTTCATCCAAGGTATTACGTTTTCAGGTGCTCACAGGAAGGAGTGAAACACTGTGGGTCTAACATAACTGTCTTAGTTCTATTCTCCCCTGAGAGCCAGATCCCTGGAATGGAAAGAGGCTTTGGAAAGCCTTTCCCTTGACAATAGAAGAGGATCATCAGAGGACAGTGTCTTTATCATGATGAGATTCTTAGAACTGAAGTAGCCATCTTGCAAACAAGAGGAGAGAGGCATAAAAATAAATCAATGTGCTGAACATAATATGATAAGATGGAAAGAGTTTGGGTCCTGAATGCTATCTGTTAGACTACAGAATCATCCCAGCTCTATTTGTGTAATAAAAAGTAATCATATTCTTATTTGCTTTGTTAAAATTATAACTATCCTAATTAATTAATACAAGAGCAAAATCCTGAACTGTTTCCTGGCTTTTACCCTTTCTTCCCTATAATTATTCCATATAGTAGACAAAATTGTCCTTTTAAAGTTTAAATTTAATAATGCCATCTTCTTTCCTTTAATAGCCTTAGCATAAAATCTCATCTCCTGACCAGAAATGTAAATAGGCTTTATCTGCATGTGAGGCTGATCTTACTCCTTTTTCTCCTCCCTGCTTTCATTTTGTTTTTCCTGCTATCACTTACACTTTTTGTTACTCCCCTAAACTTTTTCTCCTGAGGGTTTTTGTTCTAGCTTTACCTACTGTTGGACTCTTACCCTCCAGGTTCCACAGGGTAGATCGTCCTCTTTCAGGTATCAACTCAATTGTCACCTCCTCAAAAAGCTCTTCTGGAACCCTCCGTCTAAATCAGCTATCCACTGACAGGGTTTGTATCACATCACCTTCCATTCTGTTTCCTTCTGCTATAATTTAAACATGAAGGAGACCCTCAAAGACTCATGTATTGAGGACTTGGTCCCCAGTGTGGCAGTGTCCGGAAAGGAGCTTAGAGAAGGGATTGGTTCGTGCGGTCTCTGACTTCCTCTGTGAATTAAGCCACTGATGAGATCATAATTTAATGACATTTTTGGAAGGAGCTGAGGCCTTGAAGAGATCATGGGAACATAACCCTGGGGGCTACATCTGGTTCCCCAACACCTTCCACTTCAGCTTTCTTTACTTTTCTCTCTGCTTCCTGGCTACCATGGGATAAGCAGCTTTCCTCTGCTGTGCTCTTCCACTCTGATGGTTCTGAGTGGAGCCAGTTGACCACTGACCAGAGCCTCTGAAATCATGAGACGAAAGAAATAGTTCCCACTGTTTTCTTAAATACTTGGTCACACCAACAAAAAGCTCACATACTTTCATAGGACTCATCACTGTTTACAGTTATTGTAATTGTTTATCATCTTAATTTTTATCATTTCCCTCTCTCTAATATGTAAGGGCCAAGAAAACAAGGACTTTGTCTGTCTTGTTCATTGTAATTCGTCCTACCCTTGGAAAACTATCCAAAATATCATCAATCCTCAAAAATGATTGTTGGGAAGAAAGGAGGGAGGGAGGGAGGGAGGGAGGGAGGGAGGGGAATAAAAAGAAAACCCAGAGTCTCAGAGACTGAAATTCAGGATTCTACTATGACAAAAGTATTTGTATTACTCATCTCAGTTTAGCATCTCTACAGGTTACACAAAACAACAAAAACAAATAATCAAAATAATAGTAGATTAGCCCTATGTCACTACTTCTCAGTTTATCTTCTTCGGAAGAAAAGCACTCTTCCAAATGTCTGTATCCCACACCTAGAAATGAATTCTGATGGGCCTTGCTTGGATCATGAACCCAACTATAGATAGTCATGACATGTAGAGAAATTTATGATTGTCGAGGTCAAATTACAGTCATAGCCAAAGTACATGGTGACTGACAATCCCAAGAGTTCCACATCAGATGCCAGGTGAGTGGTACAGGCAGGGGAGGAGGGGGAATGGATAGGGGTATATAGAAGGAACACAGAGGGAAGAGGGGAGAATTTTTTAAAAGTTTGTGAGAGAGATTTCTGGACAGACAAAATTGATAGATCTTCTCTACAAACTACATTGTACCTTGGCATTGCTAGAATATTTTTCTAGTTTTCAGAGTTAAAGTGCACTAATCTCAAATTTACTACATCAACATTAACTTCATCTATATAACTATGTTATGGCTTGTATCTAGATGTCCCCACAAAGCACCATGAGGTTATAGACAGGGAGTTTTGAAGGTTAGGATGTGTAAATAGGGATTAAGGGTGTTATGCTAGGAATAAGGATGCCCTTCCCTGGGTGTGAATAGTACCAATCAAAAGACTTGTAGCCTGGATAGAACAAGCAAAAGAAGCAAGTTTGCTGCTGTTGCTGCTGCTGCTTCATTGTCTCTTGCCTGCTTGCCATGTCCCTCTGCCATTAACATCTTGCCATGGAGCAAGCAAATTGTGAACTGAAACCTCTACAAACTGTAAGCAAAATAAACCTTTTCTCCTTTAGCTTGGTTGTTAAATATTTTGTCTCAGCAATGAGGGAAGTAGCAAAGGCAGATTTTGATACCAGAAGAGATTTAACACAAGATACACAAATATATAAGAATTTACAAGACTGGCTTCAATGGTCACCCAAAGAATCAGATGTTGAAGAATACAAAAGGACTGTCTGTGCGCTGGAGCTCCAAAAGATCCAATTAAAGGCCTGGAGCTCATTGTAGAGTGCTGTGCGACTCCATTACAGGAGGTAGAAGGGTCTGGGCTGGAGGCCAGGAGGCATTGTCCAAGGAGAAGGAGAAGACTGAAGCTCTTCCAAAGAAATAGAAGCCACCTTCCTTCATTTTGCTTTTGTGCTGTGTAACAGGCAAGTATATAGGTTGCTGTCACTCAGACCCAGTAATTTCTAGCAAATCTTCAGTAAATCCCCTCAGCCACACCCAGAACAATAGTGACCCAATTTGGCTGGGTCAGTATTGACCCAATTTGGCTGGGTCAAATTGACCTAATCAATTAACTATCATGAACCAGAATAAGAGAAAAAGCAAATCATAGTCTACAGGTGTGTACATGATTAACAGAATTAAAGAACACACTGCTTCACAATGAAAGAGTGTAGAATGCAGTTATCCATGTCGTTTTGAACATGTCCTGCTATCAGGCCAATGTTACAGCTTTCTGTTACTTTATGATACACTCACAAGCTACTTAAGGTCATTTCCTCCTAGTTATCAGGAAAAAATGGCTGCTTCTAACAAGGGGGTAGCCGTTATTTCCTTTATTCAGACAATGATTAAACACATAAGAGGTCATCACGGCTCCTACACAAATACACACCATGGCTAAACCAGTCTGATTGACACCATGGCCCACTTTGGCGAGATCTGTCATCTGTAATGCTATATAAAAGGGCACTAACTTACAAGAGAAAAAATCTGTTTTATTGCTCTTTGAGGAGCATTTTAAAGGATGATTATGTTGGTGGAGTTCCTTTCCCCTAGCACAAGTATTTATAAACATATAGAGTATGCATCACACATCAACATAAACAATTTCCCCTATCTCTATACTCCAAATTTTGCAGTTAATTAAGCTAATTTGTCTGTTTTTGTGGGGTGGAAACTCTTACTGTCATCATTTCCAATCACTACTTATTTAAATTTCATCCTTGGCCAGTTTCATGATAATGTTTATCTGCTCCAGAGGATTTGAAATGAGAGTAACACGCAGGGATGCCATTTAAATTCTTTCTTGAATCTGAAAAAAGCCAAGAATCAACTGGCCAGTTAGATAACACAGTTTTCCTTGTAGCATATTTGCTTAAGATAGCTGGAGGCTAATTTAATTCCATAGTCGCTTATTTACGGGTTCCTGTGCAAGATTCCCTGCAGTTAGCATGAGCTGTGCACAGAGACTCGAAAAAGGCATTCTTTGAGGCCCTTCTCAAAAGTAAGTTAAGTACATTATTTTTAAAGAAAATAAAAATCTGTACAATTTGCTGTCAATATTCCACTCTGGCCAGTTCCCAACTAGAAAGACATTCCAAGAGCCCTCGAATTCCCTCTTTGGCATTTCAGTAACTTACTTGGAAAGAAACAACTTCTTAATCTTAACTACTTTAAAATGTTAGCTTCAGGCCCTCCGCCAGCTTTTATGTTTACCCTACATAGGACCTCAGCCACGGAGAGCAATGGAGACCCATACAGAAGGCCAAAGGACGCAAGACCAGGTCTGTAAAGCTGTGCTTATTTGACGCTGTCAAATCTCTTGATGTGTCTCCACAGCATGATCTGGCCTCTGCCTACCTCTTCCATTCAGCTTCTCCCGAGCTTCCTCTTTCAGTGCCTCCCAATAACCCAACACGCCTGCATCCCTCAACCCCTCCCACCTCTGTCCAGTTACATTGACACTTTTTAATTTCTCAGATGTCTCCCCTTTCTTCCCACTCTTCACCCAACCAATTCCTGCTCACTCTTGAGATCTCAACCTAGAGCCACTTCACGAGGGATCCCTTCCTTGCACCCGTGTTGGGCATTGTGCTCACTTCCTGAGCCCCTCACTTTTCCTTATTATCACTCAGCATTGCTCCAACTGATTAGCTAGCTATCTGGGGGAAGTTTTGCTTAAAGTGACTTTTTCCCTACTAGGTTGTAAACTCCATGAATATCAAAAACAGGGTCAATATTGTGCTAAGTCAAAGCTCAGCACAACAGCAGGTATATAGAGGCTTTTAAATAAATACTTGCTAGTGACAAATTGAAAGATGAAACCTGGCATGGTGGTACATGCCAGGTTATCCCAGCATTCTGGGAGACTGAGGCAGGAGGATTGCAAGTTTAAGCCCAACCTGTGCAATTTAGTAAATTCTTGTATCAAAACAGAACAAAATCTTAAAATGGGATGCTGGTGATATGCTCAGTGTGAAGACAATGGGTTCAATCCTCAGTATTACAAAAAGCAAAAACAAATTGAAAGTTGGTGGCCAAGTCCCTTAAATTTTATGATGCCTTCCATATCAAAGATTATACAAGTCTAGGGCCTGGGATATAGCTCAGCAATACAACACCTGCCTGGCAAGTGCAACATAGTGAGTTCAACTCCCAGTACCCAAAAAATTTTTTAAAAAATTATATGAGTCTATAGTTCTGCACAAAATACTAGAATACCCAATTAAATCTTGAATTATGCATAAATGAAACTGCACTAGCTGAGGAGAATAAGGGTAAAAGGGTGGTAAACTAACCCTGCTTCAAGTGCTGCTATTACCAGGCACATAAGAAGTGCTTTTTTATTCAATACTTTCTGTCACTGAGTTATCACAGAATTCTTCAGCTTTGCATACCATTTCCCCATTCTTCAGATTAGAAAAATGAGGCTACGTAGAAAGTGGTACAGCAGTTTAAATCCAAATCTTTATTTGCAGTATACTATAAGTTATATCCATACTTGTAATATTTTTTAAAAAGTGTGGGGATACAGAGATGGAAAAGAAAAAATAGGGTGATTCTTAGCTTTCCCCTACTCTCTGTAGTCTTTTCTATCATATTACACATCTTTGCACTCCTATTGTTTCTTTTAAACACACACACACTTTGCACTGTAGAACTCCCCATGACAGGAGAGTTTCTTGATTTTTGCAGATAACCTCCACAGCTGATCAGGTATGACTTTGATCAGAAGCTCTGCTCCTCTGTCTGCCTCATTACTTCTTCATTTTTATCTTGGGTCCCTTTTCAGCTGTGCATGATTCAACTCTCATTTATGTGCCTGTTGAGCCATTATTCCCATTTCAAGTTCTGACGAAATTGTACTTTTTATAAATTATAACAGGCTCCAACTGACTTTAGAGGAGACTCTCACTTTTTGCTCCCTGCAAATCCACCTCTGTCTCCCACCTCTTGGAGAAGAACTAGACATAATGTTCTCTCCCTGGCAAAAATATTCTAAGTAAAAATAAAACAATACGGAGGAACCACAGCACTCCATGTTGCTAAAACAGGCTCAGTGCAGCACAGACGGTGGCAGAGCAGAGATAAAGGCTCTCCTGGTGTCGAAGCTGTGGCCAGAGATGGGGCCTTTCCTCACTGCCCCATGTGGCTTTAACGATCTCCTACTTAGGATAGTTTGCTTCTTTCTAAGAAGGCTTCACTTTTCTCTTTTTCTTCTTCATTTATTTGCTGGGTTTATGGGGTTTCATCTGCTTTCCTAAAATTACACCCAGGGAGAAGGTAATTCTGCTGAAGCCTCCAAGGGCTGGTACATAGGATGGGACTTGAGGGCCTGCAGTGTGAACTCCAAAGCCAAGAAGCATTAGCAGCCGGGGATTTAGCTCAGTGGCATAAGTGCTTGCTTGGCAAGCATGAGGTTATGAGTTCAATCCCCAGTACCAAAAAAAAAAAAAAAAAAAACAGCAACAGCAGTTGAACTCAGGTTCTCCTCACCTGGGAGCTGGTGGTGTCCTGGGCTTGGGAAATGTCAGGGCCTCCCAGGAGTGAGATGCATAATATACTTACAAGTGAAAAATCTCCTAAACAAGGTTACCAAAGTTGTGACAAATGCTAAATACTTATACTAAACAAAATAACTCTCTGTTAACATAGTATATATTATAATTCCATGGGTTTAAAATTCAAATAGTGAATTTCCCTTTTGGTAACGGGTGAGGACCTTCTATCAGACCAATGCATTCAAAGGCACTGGAGTCAATAAGGTGAGCAGAAGTTAGGAGAGTTGGCATTGGAGGATTGGACCGCGTTGGGTGGGTTTTGGCATTACACAATGTTTTGTTGGAGAGCGAACCTTAGAACACACTGCACAAGATGCTGAGTTTGGAAATGCTATGACTTGTAGAAACTGGAGGAGCAGAGGGTGAGGTGACATAAGGCTTGGGGATATGTCAGTGACTGAGACTCGTGTCTTTTGAGTGTTTGTTCACTTATGTGTTGGGTACCAGACTGAGAAGAGTCAAAAGCTAGGACTTGTCACTGGAACACCTGCATGTTTCTCCACATAACCTGCTTTCTCACAGCACTCTGGGTTTAGGTATCTTGTGCTTGGCACCTAAGTCTTCACAAAAAGATCCATGCACAAAACTTACAATCAAGAAGGCAAAAACTGCATTTCTTTTTATAACATATCTGGAAAATCACACAGCATCTCTTCCACTGTATTACACTGGTTACAAGTGAAGCATGAGCTGCCCCTATCCCCAAATGCAACAGGAGAGAAGTTAGACTGTACTCTTAATGGAGCATAACAAAGCTCAGGAAGAGAAGGTGGCAAGAGAGATGGTGTCATAATTGTTTTGGGGAAATGGAATCTGTCACAAAATCAATCACTGGAGATTCTTGTGTAGGAGTCTTTAAAAAAATAAGGAAGGAAAAAATTGAAGAGAGAAATAAAGAAAAAAGTAACAAAGGGGAAAATAAACAAATACAAAATTAAAAGTTCAAACTCAATTGTTTAGAAAACAATCACAAAATCAATGTCTTTAACTCCAACAAGAAAAAAAAAAAAAGAGCAGATTCCAGGTGTCTGTCTCTAGCTCTAAGGAGCTTAGATGTCACTTCCCCATCCTAACCATAAGTAAGAAATCAAACAGATTAAAAAGCCAAGACTCTTCTAAGATCTGAGGGAGAGAGGAGGACGTAGGACAAACCACTGCCCTCAAGGTAGGGGAGACAGATGAACACAGAATAAATACAGATGGAGCTCACGTGGGCAGTGGAAACCACCGATGGAAAGGGACATCATTACAGATCCCATAAGCACTGAAAGGTTTATAAAGAAATACTATGAATGACTCCATCCTCACAAATTTGATACCTCAGATGGAATATAACAATTCCTTGAAAGACATAAGCTGCCAAAAGTCACAATGGAAGAATAGATAATTTGAATATGCCTGTATCTAAAGAAATTGAATGAATAATTAATAACCTTCCAAAAAAGAAAGCACCAGACCCAGATAAATTCACAGATGTCTACTCAGATGTCAACCAAACATTTAAAAAATTATTTCAATTATTTGCAATTTTTTTCAGAGGACAAAAAAACAGGACTACTTCCTATTTCTATAAAGCCAGCACTAACCTGATACCAAAAAACAAAAACTCTTCAAGAAAAATACACTCCAATATCTGTTAGCAAGTTGGAAGCAACAATGTATGAAAAGAATTGCACATCACAACCAAGTGAGAATTATTCTAGGTAAGCAAGGTTGGTTAAACATTCAAAAACCAATTAGTAATCTGTATCAATAAACTAAAAGAGAAAAAAACCACATAATCATACAAATGGATGCATAAAAAGTATTTGATACACCTATTTTAATAATAAGAACTCTCACAAAACTAGGTGTCTGAACTAATTTTCTTGTTGCTGAGACAAAATACCCTAAACCCACAAGTTAAAGGAAGAAAGACTTATTTCAGCTCATAGCTTTTAAAGGTTTCAGTCCATAGTCAGCTGGCTCCAAGGCTGGGTTTCATGGAAGAGGGGCATTGCATGAGAGAAACAGTTCATGGCATGGTAGTCAGAAGGTAGCAAGCAGCAGGCATCAAAAGCAGTAACCCTCCCTTTCCCTTTTATCCCATCCAGAACCACAAGCCTTTTGGATAGTGCTACCCATACCCAGGGTAGATCTTCTCATTATCCATGCCCAGAACTATGCCAAATCAATCAGTGGGTGATTTAGTTATCACAACCTTAATCTAAACTCATGCACCCTTAGTCCACATTCATTTACCTAATTCCAGCCAACTCTGAAAAGCCCCACCTATGAACACATGAGGCTTTGAGGGGACATCTAGATACAAGCCATAACACTAGAAATAAATTGAAACTTCCTCAATTCATAAAGTTTCTACAACATACCTACAGCTAACATTATACTCAATGATGAGAAACCAGAAACATACTAAGATCAGTACAGTACAAAGAAGTCTCTTCTCACTACTATTTTTCAACATTGTACTCAAAGTTCTAACTAATGCATTAAAACAACAAAATGAAATAAAAAGTATACAGATTGGGAAAAACAAGGCTATATTGGCAGATGGTATAACTATGCATCTAGAAAACCTAAAAGAACTAAGAAAAAATCTGGCAGAACTAACATGTAAAGTTGCAGGATACAAAGTTAAAATGTAAAAATCAATCACTTTTTTGTAGAGTGATAGGGATCAAACGCCAGGCCTCACACATATTAAGCAAGCACTCAACAACTGTGCTATTCACTCAGCCCCCGATCATTTTTCTATCGACTAACATTGAACAAATGGAATTTGAAATTTGAAACTTAAAATATAATACTGCTAACATTAGCACTTCCAAAACAGTAAATACTTAGATATAAGTCTAACAAAATACAAACAAGATTCGTACAGGGAAACTACACAATGCTAATGAAGGAAAACAAAGAAGAGCCAAGTAAGGGACCCACATATAGGAAGACTCAATATTGTTAAGATGTCAGTTCTTTCAACTTGATTTATAGATTTAATGCAACCCCAGTCAAAATCCCAGCACATCTTATAGATTTTAAAGTTTATATGAAGAGGGGAGAAACCAGAATACTTAGCACAATACTGAAGTAGAACAAAATTTCTTTATTGCTTCCTTTAGATTTTCTACACTGATAACCACATCATCAGCTACAGGCATTACTTGAAGTCAGGACTTACAATAAACCTACAGTAATGGAGGCAGTATGGTCTAGGTCAGTGCTGATGGCCCTATGGCATCATGCCACAGTCGGCTGTTTGTATCACTGAAAGCTCTAAAAGATTCACCATCACCGGTGGAGGTGAAAGACTAGACAAATGGACCAATGAAACAGAACAGGGAGCCTGGACATAGACCTATATAAATGTAGTTAACTTATCTTTGACAAAGGAGCACAGGCAACACAATGAAGCAAAGATAGTTTTTTTTCAATAAATGGTACAGGAACCATTGTGGACATTCACATGCAAAAAAAAAAAAAAATATATATATATATATATATATATATATATATATATATATATATATATATTATCTCATTTCCTTACAGCAATTAACTGAAATGGATTACAGTCTTTAGTGTAAAATGCATAACTACAAAATTCCTAAAGATAATATGAGAAAACCTATATGACCTTGAAAATGACAATGACTTTTTCGCTATAATAACAAAGGCACAGTTTGTGAAAGAAATCACTGATAAGCCAGCCTTCGTTCAAACTAAGAAATCTGCTGTGCAAAAAGCAATGTCAAGAAAAAGAAAAAACTTGCCAGAGTCTTTCTGAAAACATTTCTTTTTAAAAAATAATTTTATTAGGACATTTTGGATATACATAATGATCACACTCATCAGAGGGAAAATTGGTAATTACACATGATATATCTAGAGTCCTCTTTTTTCCCCATTCTTCTCCCCTCCCTTCAACCCGTCTTCACCTTCTTCTTTATAAAAGATTTGTTTCCATTTTTTCCCTTTATTCTCTTCTTTTTCTTTTCCTATTCTCTCCCCAACCTGGCTCTCCTTCTTGTTTTAACATTTTCTTCCTATTACACAATATGTGTTATATATTTTGATCCTTTTTTTACACTTTTGGTTTCTCACATCAGAGAAACATGGTATTTGAACATTTGAGTCTGATTTATTTTACGTCGGAGTATACTCTCAAGGTACATTCTTTTACCTATGAATTCCTAAAGTTTATCCTTCTTGATGGTTGAATAATTTTATTTTCAAAAAATGTTTATCCAGCCCAAATGTCCATCAACAGATGAATAGATACAGAAAACGTTTCTTTAAAACACACCTAATGATTGTTAGCAAAACAGATTAAGAACTTTTAAAAACTTGATAATAAGACAATAATAGATTTCAAAATATGCAGAAGGCCTTAATGGACACCTCACCAAGAGATCTAAGCATATAAAATATGGAAAATAAGCATATTATAATATGTTCCACATCATATGTTATCAAGGAAAAACAAATTAAAATGATATACCACATCTTCTAAAATGGCCAAAATTCAGAAAACTGACAAATAACAAGTACTGATGAAGATATGGAGCAACTGGAACCCTCCCTCTAGTACTAGAGATTGAACTTGAAGCCTTTGCAAAGAGCTCCATCTGCAGCCCTGTTTGTTTGTTTGTTTCATACTTGCTTTTGTTTTTATTTTGAAACAAAACAGAGTCTCTTTAGGTTGCGAAGGCTGGGCTTACAGTCCTCTTGCCTGAGCCTTTTGCAGTGATGGGGAGCTCTTCAGAGCTTTCAGTGATACAAACATCCAGCCGCAGCACACGTGCCATAGGTTTACCACCACTGTGAGCGCCGAGATGACAGTCATGTGCCATCACACCTGTCTCAGAAACTTGTTCATTACAAGTAAAAATGTACAAGGATTCAGCCTCATAGAAGATAGAAGATAGTTGGTGTGTCCTCATAAAACTAGATATACTCTTACCATGCAACCCAGCAGTCACACACCATGGTATTTATTACCCAAAGAAACTGAAGGTTCAGATTTACACAAAAACTTGCACATAGAATTGTATAGTGGATTTTTTTCATATTTAACAAAACTTTTCAGTAATCAAGGTGTCTCTGGAGTAATTCAGACAATGAAATATAATTCATCGCACAAAATAAATGAGTTATCAAAGTATGAAAACCCACAAAGGAAACTTAACAGCATATTACTAAGTGAAATCCATGAATTGGAAAAGACTAAATAATTTATGATTTCAACTCTATAAAATTCTGGACAAGGCAAAAATATGGGGATTGTAAAAAGATCAGTGGTGGCTAGGAGTTGAGAGAGAGGGAAACAGCCAGGTGGAACACAAAGGATTTGGAGAGCAGCGATTGTACTGTGTATATCATAATGATAGATAATGCCATTGTATCTTTGTCCAAATGAATGTGGAGAGTGTGTTGAGGTTGAAGGCCCTAATGTAAACTATGAACTTTAGGCTATTATGATGCATCAGCATAAGTTTAATTGTAACATATGTACCTCTCTAGGTGGAGACATTCACACTGGGGAAGAATATGCAGGATAAGGAAAGAGTCTATGGAATTCTCTGTACCTTCTTCCCAACTTTGCTGTAATCTTAAACTCCCCTAAAGTATAAATTCTTTTAAAATGAAAGAATGGGAGTCAGCACCATTCACAGACTGGGAGTAAAGAGAACAAAGACATACCAACAGGCAAGCCCAGTCTGGGAACTGGTGCCATTTGTGGGCAGCCACCAGACTGGAACAGACAGATCCTAGCCACTTCTGGCCCATGGGCTGGCAAACAACAAGTACCAACCTTCCACCCCCACCCCGCCATAAGTGATGGGCTTATCCAAAGAAACACAAGCTGTGATGATGGAGGTGAAATACAATTGGATCCCTGTGGTGTTTTGGTGTTTCACTAACATAGCAGGTCTATGGCCAGTGGATAGTGGTGCATAGTGTGACATCTAAGGGGGGATCTCCTTCTGAGGGTTGCAGCCATTGTTGATTCCCTATGGTTTTGTTTTGAAAGTCCTATATCATTCCCATTGTTTTGCTGGGTTGAGTTTTATTCTCTTTTGTTTTGTTTGATTATGTCAAATCCAAAGGCAGGAGCAGCTATTTCAAAGATAGCAAGATATATTATGGTAGTAATTTCGGGCTTACTATAAGCTTGTTTTGAAGTCCTTTATAGCATTCATTGTTTTTATTATTTCTATTCTATTCTGTTCTGTTTGATTTTTACTATATCCAAAGTTATCTACAGCTATTTCGAAGACATCAAAAGGCATTATGGTAACCATTGTTGATTTCATAATGTTTTTAAGTCCTGTATCTTTTACACTGGTTTGTTTTGATTGGTTTTATTCTGTTTTATTTTCTTTAAAATAACATAAAAACATAAAAGAGTGAACACATATTGCCAATATCTAGAATGAGCACAGAAGGGCATATTACTATTGATCCTACAGATATTAAAAGGACAAAAAGTCGGTGTTGAGAGCAACTTTATGGAAATAATTTTTATACTTTAAATGCAAGTACAAATTTCTTGAAAAATAAAACATCAAATTATGTAAAATGAAGCAGATATGATTATTTGCATATATATTAAAAATTTCATCTAATATAAAAAATTTCTCCATGAAAGAGACTTCAGGCCCTTCTGATTTCACTGTTGACTTCTATAATTCACTGAAGAAGTAATATGAGTGTCAACACAAACTCTTTTAGAGAACAAAAAAAGAATACTTTGTTTCTTAACTGATTTTATGAGGCTTATAGAACCTTGAGATAAAGCTTGATCAGGAAATTACAAAAAAATACACAAAGATATATTTCGTAGGACACACACACAAAAAAAATCCTCACTGAAATATTAGTACCTCAAATATAGCACTTTATAAAAATACATCATGATCCATTGAAGTTTAGCAACAATAAAAGTGCCTTTTACTTGATCATATGGGGAAAGTATCCAACATATCACCATTGAGTATTGCAGGGCTTTTTTTATCAAGATTGAGATAGTTCCCTTCTATTTTTAATTTGCTGTAATATTCCAGCATAATGGGAATTGCATTTTGTCAAGTGCTTCTTTTGTATCTATTGAAATGCTCAAATATTTTTCCCCTAAACCTGTTAATATGATGAATTAAATTGATTTCACAATGTTAGAAAACAGACAGACAGAAGGAAGAAATAAAATTGTCTCTATTCATAGCAGTGTTTACTTAGCAGTTTTATTCATAATAAACCATTTCCAAAACAAGAAATATTCCAGGTGACTATCAAGAAGAGAATAGCTTTTTTAAAAGGAACCAAAAAAAAATTTGTGTTACATTTGTTCAATGTAATACTACTCACCAATTCATGGGATGCCATACTAATCCATTCATACAAAGTTTTAGAGTAACGAAGCTTGTCAGAGCAGCTGTCACCTCTGGGGCTGTGGCAGTGATCTTGAAGTGGCAAGAGGGAATTTTCAGGATCATAATCTTGTATGCATCAAATGGGGTTTTGATTACACAGGTGTTTGCACTTATCAAATATTTATCCAGTGGTACACTTAAACTTGTACATGTCACTGTAAGTAACTATTAGCTTTCAAAAGAACCATAAACAAATGTTGAACTCCATAGGTTTAGTGATACAAACAATGATGTGTAAGAATGAAATAGGATGATGCCTTCAATTTACTTTGAAGTCCATTTTAAAATTACTTCAATCCATTTTGATTTAGTTTAGTGTATGGTGAAAGATATGGATCTAGTTTTAATCTTCAGCATGTAGAAAGTCAGTTTTTCCAGACCCACTGCTTAAAAGAGGCTGTTTTTCTTCCAAGGGAGGTATTTGGCACTTTTCTCAAAGTAAGATGGCTAAGTATGTCTGGAGTTGTTTCTGCATCTTCTAATCTAATTGAACCTCAGCTCTGGTTTTTTGGAGGGTTGTTTGTTTGTTTGTTTTTGTTTTGTCAATACCATTCTGTTTTCATCACAATAGCTTTGCAGTATAATTTCAAGTCAGGGATTGTGAGGCCCTCTGCCTTGCCTTTGTTGACCAGAATTACCTTTGCTCTTCTAGGTCTCTTCTTATTCCAAATAAATTTTAGGACTGTTTTCTCTAATTATGTGGGATACAATTGTGTTGCCATTTTGATTGAAATTGTATTAAATCTGTATAACAATTTGGGAGTGTGGCCATTTTTACCATATCGCTTCTTTCTACCCAAGAGCAAAGGATATCTTTCCATTTTCTGATATTCTCTTCAATCTCCTTTTGCACAATACTGTAGTTTTAAGTGTGGAAGTCTTTCACTTTCTTCATTAGGTTGATTCTTCTTCATTAGATTGATTCACTTTTTTGAATGCCACTGTGAAAGGTGTTGTTTCCCTAATTTCTCTCTCAGTGAGTTTGCTACTTGTGTACAGAAAGGTACAGAAAGTCTATTGATTTCTGAGTGTTGACTTTGTATTCAGATATGTCACTGAATTTGGTTATTAAATCTAGAAATATTTTGATGAAGTTTTTGGGGTCATCTATGTAGAGTACCCTGTCATCTGCAAATAACGATAATCTAAATTCTTCTTTTCCTATTCTTCTTTCTTTTTTTTTTTTGTCTAATTGCTCTGGCTAATGTTTCTAAAACTATATTGAATACAAGTGATGACAATGGACATCCCTGTCTTGTTCTTGGTTTTAGAATGAAAGCTTTCAGTCTTTGACTGTTTAGTATGATGCTGGCTGTTGATTTGTCATAGATGGCTTTTATAAGATTGAGATAAAGACCATCTATTCCAATTTTCTGTAAAATTTTTAACATGAATGTGTGTTAGACTTTGTCAAATCTTTTCTCTGTATATATTTAGATGATCATATGGTTTTTGTCCTTGGCTCTGTTAATATGGTGTATTGCATTTATTGATTTACATATGTTGAACCATCCCTGGATTTCACTTGATCATGGTGTATAATCTTCTTGATGATTTGCTACATTCTGTTTGCAGGATCTTATTGGGAAGTTTTGCATCTATGTTCATTAGAGAAATTGGCCTATAGTGCTCTTTCTTGGTTGGGTCCTTCTCTGGTTTTGATATCAGGGTAATGCTTCCTTACTTGGATGAATTTGAGAGTATTACTTCCCTTTTAGTTTTGTAAAGAGTTCAAGAAGCAGCAGTATTGGGTCTTCTCCAAATTTCTTATAGATATAAATATTAAAACAGAAACACTAACTCTTCTGGAAGATAGAAAAGGTAGAACTCATAGAATAGGTAGAACATAGAATAGGTAGATATAGCTATACTTTGGTATAGGCAAAGACTTTATAAACAAAACCTGAGTTGTGCAGAAACTATCAAAAATAATCAACAACTGGTATCTCATCTTATTAAAAAGGCTTTTCACAGCAAGATTAATCACCAAAAGTGAAGAGACAACCCACAGTGTGTAAAAAATTTTGCTAGCTCTTCCTCAAAGGACTATCTAGAATATATAAAGAACTCAAAAAAACACATCAGACCTCTTAAATTTAAAAACTCATTCCAAGAATGGGCATCTGAAATAGACTTTTCTCAGATGGAACAAGTCAAAATAGCCAAAATATATATGAAAAAATATTCAAAATCATTGGTCATTTGAGAAATGTAAATTAAAACAATGCTGAGAGTCCATCTCACCCCAGAAAGAATGACTATTATCAAGGAATCAGCCAATAATAAGTGCTGCTTGGGCTATGAGGGAAAAGGAACTCTTCTCCACTGTTGAAGGGAATGTAGGTTGGTGTAACCACTGTGGAAATGTAGAGATTCCCAAAAAAACCTAGGACTAGAGGTTCCATTAAACCCAGCTATTCCTCTTCTTGGTATTTTTCTGCAAGAATTAAAAGCATCATACCACAGCAATATATGCACACCCATGTTTATAGCAGCACAGTTAGTAATCGCTAAATCTTGGAAACAACCCAAATGCCCATCAACTGAAGAATGGATAAAGAAGATGTGGGTTTTTTTTTTAATACAATGGAGTAATATTCTGCCATTAAAAATGATAAGCAAGACATTTCTCGGTAAATGGATGTACACTAAGCCCATCCTCTTAAGTGAAATAAATCAGATACATGTGCAAATACTACATTATTTCTATGGTGTGAGAAACTAAAGGTGTAAATAAGGACCACAATATATAATAGATATTATGAAATAGGAAGAAAATATTCAAGTGGGAAGGGGAACAGGCAAGGGAGAGGGGAAGGAGGGAAGGAAGGAAGGAAGGAAGGAAGGAAGGAAGGAAGGAAGGAAGGAAGGAAGGAAGGAAGGAAATAGAAAAAAAAGGAATAGGAGGAAGAATTGGATACAACTTTTGTAAATATGGAGGGGAAGAGGGGTCAAAGGGAGAGTAGGAGAATGGGGAAAAAGAATCAAGTTATATCACATACAGGTACAAATTCCGTATAATAAATGTGATCACTATTAATACTGAAATGTACCAATAAGCTTAATTAAAAATAAATTAATTACTTAGTAAAATTACTTGACTTGTAGATAGAAGGATATGTGACAAGGAAAATACAATGAAATATTAATTTTAAAATCAAAATTTGGGGCATCTAGATGTTCCATCTATTATTTTTAACTTTTCTATTCAAAAAGTTCATAGTTCAGATTTTGCACTACTGACTGAAGAAGAGAAAAGCCGAATTCTTTTCTTTTTTTATTGTGCCGAGGATTGAACCTGGGGCCTCACGTATGCTAAGCATGTATTCCACCACTGAACGACACCTACAGCCCCTGCAATTTTTTTTAACTGTGAATTCATATTCATGACAGACAGGATGATAAAGATAGTCTGAGGTTGAATAATGAGTGGCTTTTTTTTTTTTGGCATGCTGGCAGTGAGTCAGCATCACTTCATTCCATAAAGAGTAATAACTCCATAAAGAGTAACAATTAACTTACAACCTAAGTTGTGAAAGAGTAATAATTAACTTACTAACCTAAGTTGAATGGATTTCTGTCCTTTATATTCAAAGAGTTCTAATAACACAGTTTCATCACACTCCTGTAAAGATACAGAATGAATCCATAAATGTTGGAGGGCTAAGGGATTACTTCCTGATAGCAGTTAAACTAGAATTAGGCTTTGAAAGATGATGGAATTTAGATAAGCAAACTGAAGAGGTAAGAGCAATCCATACCAACTTGAGTAAATATACAGTGTTAAAAATACAAATCAAAAGTCTGCAGCTAGCATGACGCCTATTGAATAGAAAATTCTCAAAAAAAATAGTCCTTAGAATAATTAATACTTGGATCAATAAAGGACAGGGTATGTATGTATCCATACATACCCAGGAGTGAATGAAAAGTACATGCATACCAAATTCCCAAAAAGAGACACATGCCTACACATACCAAAAAGCTGATAGGACTGTACAAAGTAGAGGAAATAAGTCACATGAAAGACAAGACAGGAGATTATTTTATTTACTTTTGTTCAAGTAAATACTAATCCTTTTATAAATCATTATAGAAAATAAAACTTAGGCATGCCATCCTATGGAAAAATCTATATCAGAATAATCTTTACCTTCACCTGCAATGATTTTTACTGTTATATTAGTCAGCTTTCCTCTTACTGAACACAATACCCAAGATATACAATTTAAAGGAGAAGAGATTTGACTTAGTTTATGTTTTAAGGGAATTCAGTCAATGGTCTTCTATTCCAGGGCAGAAGCATCATTACAAAAGGGCACTGTAGAGCAAAACTGCTTATTTCATGGAGACCAGGAAACCAGATACAGTACCCATGGTCAGAAATGCACCCTCCAAACACTTAGACTGTTCCCAAGCCAATCAAGTTGGCACATAAATTTTAACTCTCACATATCTATTAATAAATGCACAGTTACACTTTAAAAAAGAAAGTAGTATAAGAATTTTGAGCAGGTACGGAATAGAAAGAAAAATATATTTAATGAAGACTTATTTGACCTGCAGCATGAATAGCTAATTAAGATGAGTGGATGATTAGGGGGAGTTGGTTATAAGGGGAATGAGGAAACAATTCAGACCCATTAGCAACATGACTAGAGAAGAAAGGATAAAGGTAGAAGATTTTTAAAAGAAAAATATCACTAATGTTATTGATTAGTTATGAAGGATAAAGGAGAACAAAGAGGGGACAATCTTGAGCCTTTATAGAAGCTGAAAATTTCTTCCTAAAATACCACTATCATTTTCCAACTTCATGTTACAGAAAAGAAAAATGGTAAATAACAACATTCTCCTCTGAAATTCCCTACAAGTCAGCCACTCAAAATTCTGGTGCTAAAACAACAGTCATTGTGAAGGACACTCTCTGGCCTTATGTTCACAAAAAGATGAGAATTACTGCTCAGAGCAACTTTGCTGTTACCTGTAATCCAGTGGTAATTTATTGTGTGTGTCCGCTGGCTGGCCTGGGTTGTTTCCATATAAACCTCCAATCTTCCACACTGGACCTCACAGAGCCTTGAACAAGGCCCTTCTGCGGGCAAAATATGTTCATGCTCAACAGGCAGAATAAAAATCAAAATACCAAGTTGCTGTAAGAAAAGTAATTCTTCTTCTCTTGAGCAACACCTCACACATGTACCTCTTGATGACTATTCCCTAGGCTCATCCAGATAGGACTGCTAGTGATCTACCAAATGCCACCTCCCTGCCACCACACTATCCTTCCTAACTGGTTGAATGCCTGTCTGATTGGATGCAGCATTCGGTTAGCAAAAAACTTACACTTACTTGGCCCCATTCCAGCTAATGTGCATAAGTAAAGCATATTAGTTACAAGGAGTTAAAGCTTTGGGGAGATTCGACCTTTTTGCTTCTCTCCTCTTCCTGTTTTCTGTCACTTGTCAAAGAAGAGGACTAGAGTCCTGGCAGCCATCCAGGACTATGATATAACATGGGAATCGTAAGCACACGCTGACAGGATGCAGGAGAAAGTAGAGTGCCTGAGTTCCCCAAGTGGCACTGGCATAACAACTTGGGACTGCCTGCCAGCCAGAGGTCTGCTGCCATGTGTGTTAGCTCCTCGCATCTGGCCCTGCCACTTCATAGATTCTGAAACTGAGTTTCAGACTTAAGTGATTTGTTCAAAGTCTCACAGCTGGTCAGCGACTTAAACCCAGGACCCTGATAGCCTAATTATTTTTAATCTCAGAAGGACTTGACAAAATGATTCTAAAAGTATCTTTCAGCTACACAACATGAGTGGTCATTTTCTGTTCAGTTTCCTCTATTTCACTTTGCCCCAGTTACCCCTGGAAGGGTCTTGCTAACGCATCCGGGTGCTTCTCAGCAAATGTCTATCTTAGTCCAGAAGAAATTTATAAGCCCTAGCACCAAAAGTCGAGGGTCCCTGATCAGGGATTATGGCTAGAATTTTCTATGACTATGTTTCAGAAACCAGAAAGGACCTTTCTCATCCACATCAAAAAAGTGGGACTTCTGGACAGTCTTCCCAGAAGGTAACAGAGATGGCCTCTGCAATATGGTGTGTCACTGTCCACAAAGCTAGCAATGGCTCCAAAAACAAGGCCTGGAACCTCAGTCCCATGTACCCGAGGTGGCAGGCTTCCGTCTTAATGAGGGAAGCCCTCCACCTTTAGGTCTTTATTGTACTGCTCCGCACAGGCCATTCTCTGTCTACTGGGTGGCAACTATAAAATAGTTCACAAAACTATTCCGTACTTCTCCTTGGTCTATGGTTTTCTCTCCCCCAAAACTCATTCCTTCAAAACCATCTGTTCAAGATGTATGTGTTAAAAATAATAAAATGTAAAAGTATGAGAAGGAAGGAAGACAACCTTCAAAGAAGGAAAATCCTTTTGAAAGTAAAGAAGGTACATATGAGTTGAGGCTTCTCACAATGGACCCAGAATGAAATGCACCCGAGACCAGCCTGGGTTCCTCAGGCTTCTGGGAATGTCCTCTGGAAGATTCTGAGATGTTCTCCCATTGCAGGATCATTAGTTCCTGAGGAAGCCTGATTAACACCTATCTCCTAGCACCAACTCTTCTAAGGATTTTTATTTCTCTAGCTCAAACAATGGCACTTTCTTAAGGACAAAATTGAACATAGCAAATTCTAAACACCATTTGAGAGTAATCCAAGGCCCCTGTGGAGGAGCTGTTGGGGGAAATTGCCTAGTAGGTAGGTTGATATTAGAAAGACTGGACACATACAATTTTCTTCTCACTGTTTTATGCATAAAATATTTTGGAGTACAAAGCTCTGCACCTGGTGCTGAAGTACCACGTTGAAAAAGACTTAGGCCACGCTCAGTCTCTGACACCACTGCTGCCTCCTGGATTTCACATGGTCAAGTATGGCACCTTACACCCTTTGCGCTTCCCTGTGTATGTCTCCTGAAGTTGCCTAAAATGCATTCTTCCACATACGATGGAATTTATAACACTTGAGCCAGAGTTATAATTTTTGCTTCCATAGTCAGATTTTGGAAGACTCTACAAAAGAACTTTTAGCCATTTTTTTAGTGCAGGTTTGCTGGTGATGAATTATTCTGGTTTGGTTTCACCTTAGAATGTGCTTAATGTTGCCTTCATTGGGGAGGATATTTCTGCTGGATATAAAATCCTAAGTTAGCAGCTCTTTTTTTTTTATATATTTCAGCCTTTGAAAAATACCAGGCTGCTTCCTTAGTGGTGAAACAAAGCTGCTCATCTAACGGTGAGCAAAGAAAGGAAGAGGAAGGAAAAAGGAGAGGGGAGAGAAGAGGGAGAGGTGGAGAGAGGGAAAGCAGAAGGAACCAGGGATAAAATATACCCTTTTAAAATACGCCTCAAGAACTCGGTTTCTCCAGCTAGTCTCTACCTCCTAAGTTTCTACCACCTCCCAATAACCAATTAAATTATGAATCCATTGTTGGATTCATCCACTGATGAGATTAGAGCCCTCATGATCTAATCACCTTCCAAAGCCTCACTTCAGAATACTGCTGTCATGGGGATCGAGACTGGGGATAGCTGAGATCAAAATGCTCACACCCATCTGTGCCTGCCAGGTCTGTACAACCTTCCCTTGGCCCTTCTTCTTCCCCTGTCTCCTCCTCCTCCTCTTCTTTCTCTTCCTCCTCTTCCTCTTCCTTCTCTTCCCCTTCCTCTTTCTTTTCTTCCTCCTCCTTCTCCGCTTCCTCCTCTTCTCCTTCTCTTTCTTTGTTTTACTTTGCTTTGCTTTGCTTTAGTTTTTGATCAGTCTGTGTGCTCTCTCAATCAAAGCATGAAGCAGTCTTTTCTGAGAGTTGTACTTACTCATCTCTAATCTGAGCCAACCATCATCCAATTAAACAATTTAGATTGAATATGCTAATGCAGAAGATATTTTTTTAAAAAAATTATTACAAAGGGATTTCAAGAATAAAATTACAAATGGGAAATGTTAGATGTGAATAAAATTCCTATTTTCTTTAATCACTGAAACTCTCTCCTAACAAGAGCCTGATGCTATCTATATTTAAATAGTAGATGTCATAAGGATCTCTCCAGACATTTGGGGAAAATATAATTATCTTATCGGTGAGGCATTATCCCTGGTCCTTTTCCAGACAATTTGGAGACTTTCATGGCTTTAGGCCTGAAAAGGGTAATGTAACTAATTCACAGACTTGGTCCTAAATTAGAGTCCTGAGAGAGACAAACAGGACCCTTTGATCCTTGCAGTCAGCAGCTCAGTTCCACTGCCTTCGTTTATTTGTCTGGTTTTGTTTCTGTAAGCCATGCCACTTCCTACAAGCCTTGCTTTCTGCAAATATGTGTTAACCCAGTCCTAAGGGTCCCAACAGAGAATGTAACAAAGGAAATTACCTGTCTGGGAATCCTGATGAGGTCTTGTATGTCAAGATTTCTCAAAGTATAAACTGGCACTGTGAAGAATTTTCTGATGGCTTCAAGTATATCAAATGCAGATCTTTGGAATCCTCAGAAAGCTGATCAATTCCAGAGACTTCCAGTACTTACCTAAGTGAAAGGGCTCCTGAACAGTAACTCACTGAGGGAGTTACTTGGGGTAACTAAAGTTCAGCATTCATGCACTTGAATTAGAAGATCACTGTAGTTTATAAAACATGCTCATTCAGCATCCTCAGAAGTCTAACTGTCGTGCAGTGCTTGAAAAAGTCACAAAGCTTCTACTGCTAAATCTGTGAAGAGCATGCTTTGTTATTAGGCATCATCAACACTGTTTAGAATTGTCAGCAAAGTGTATTTAAGAATGTAAGCTTTGGAGTCAACTTATGTGGACTTGAATTCTGATTTCATACTAGCTATGGAACATTCAGATGTGACATAATTTCTCTCTGTGTATTTCTCATGTGTCGATTGGGAATAACACAGCACATGGTGGTTTCTTGAATGGACTAAAGGACAACATATAAAATGCTCAACTAGGTGACTCATGAATCATACTCAAAAGAAATTGTGAATCTGTGGTTTTTCCAGCAATTCTTCTGTTAATCAGTGACATTGCTATCAGGTTTCAGTAACATTACTATCAAATTTCAGTAATATTATTGTTGGGTTTTCCTTTTGTTCCTGCTTCTTCTGAAGAGCAATTGCTACATGGCTATCATTTTATTTTTAAGTGACTGCTGTGTTGTTACATCTCGGCCCTGCTCATGTTTTCCACTAAGTTGTCTTTCTGCTAGCTAAAGGGATGAGGTGTGCTAGAACCCTGGAAGCTGCAGCTCCAATGGTGCCACCCCTTTTCTGTCTGTCCCAGACTGATGTGTGGCACCAAGCACCCCATGGTCTCTGATAAGGGCCCCAGAGGCCTTCCCAAGCAAGGGAAGCAGACAGTTCAGATTTGTGGGGTGCAGGTATGTTAACAGCCTTTCCCTGTGCACTCTCTCCCTGTAAAATAGAATCAAGGGCTGACATGCTATGGGTGGAAATCTTATGATTTCTGGAGAGATTCTGATAAAGAGCAAAGGAACCAGTCTGCCTTTGACTTCACAGATCCAGTTCAGAAAGACTCACTGACATAGCTTTTCTTTGATTTTGCTGTCATTCAAACCACCTGGATGAAAGGTAGGCTCAAAAAAAGCCAAAGGGCCATTGGTTTCCTTCCTTAGTTTGCCTCCTGGAAGTACCTCTGCCCAGGTGAGCGATTGTGCAAACCTCCACATGATAAGATGGAGGCACCATGATTATTAAGGCCCCAAAACCCTAGTTTCAACATAAACTGTGTCGCTCTCTAGTTTCACAGAAGACAAGTCACTTTAATCTTCTAAGACTTCATTTCTTCATCTGCCAGACAGGAATAGTCAGGCCAAACCAGATAGGGCTGTCGTGAGGATTTAGTGCAATAGTGCATGTGACAGTAGGTGGCTGACTCCTTGTTGGCTTTCTGCAGTTCATGTGAGTTCTGTACATGCCCAGGGTCTTGCACCTGCACACATCACACACACTCATTTCACTTGACCATGTGGCCCTGTGATACAACAAAGAGCATGTTTGGTCTTTGTGTCCAGTTCCTGGCAAAAAGCTCATAAAACTCTTGGGCTTCTTGAGTGATAAGGGTGTGTTTTGTCTTTCATCACATTTGAGTTTATGCTGATAGGTGACTTAAGGCTCCCTAGGTAACCTCTGGATAGAGCTGGTTGCTGTAAAAACCAAGTGATTAGAGGGCTGGAACTTTCAACTTCATTCCCTGACCTCTGTGAAGAGGGTGGAGGCGGCTGAAGCTTAGGCTCTGTAAGAACCTGAACCATATGAGCATAGTCAGTTCCTGAAGAGCAGCACAGACGCTCCATACCTCTTCTTTCCTACATTTCTGCCTTCTGCACACTCCTGACTCCTACCCTTTGTAATTGAATAAACATAAGTAAAGCCTTTCTGGGAAATTACTGAACCCAAAGAGGGGATGTAAGAGTCCTGGAGACCTGGAAGTAGAGGAGTCCTGGACTTGCAATTAGCATCTGATTTGGAGGAGGCTTGTCAGACTGAGCCCTTTAACTTGTGAGATCTGACTCTAACTTACAATAGATAATGTCAGAGTTACTGCAGGAGATGGTGGAAGCTGTGTAAAGGACTCCATAGAACCAAATTCTTCACACATACTGAAAGGCATCCTTAGATGATTGGACTGACTATTGAGTCAGCAGATCAGAGCTGTGGACTTTCCCTGGAATCCCTGGAAAGTCGGCTCATTGTCCTGTACTGGACCCCTGCCACAATCACTTTGAAACTCAGAGCACATTCCTTAAAATGTCTTTGGTGATCATTACATACATTTCTTAGTTTTTATTGAGTTCTAGTTCTCTTTTGTGCAAAATGGAAATAAAATACCACCTTAATGCACAAGTTGAGATGACTGGGCAGCTCTGACACTTACACATGCAGGGCCCCTGGCACGAAAAGGAATTCATAAGCATGAGTGTCCCCCTCAGACTACAGCAGAGAGGTCTCTTCCACCTACAGTGAGTTGCTGCAAGTTCTCAGCAGGTTAACCCACTCCACTATTCTCCCCAGGGGAGGGAGACTTTTGCTTCTCATGTTCCTTCTTCCTTGCCTGGGGCATCACGGTTCCTGCAGTACAGGCCTGTGCCCCCTTCTCCTGTGGAAGTGATCTCGGGGCCTCTTCCAGCACAGATAGGGTGGGACATGGCCTTTCAGCCCATCAGGGTTCTGTGCTTTAGTGATTTCCCCAGCACAACACAAGACAGGTTTTGGAGGCACAGAGTAGGGCAGCAAGATACTGTATTCACAGCTGTATCATGCCACAGCTTCAAACTGGCAATATGCCCTGCCTGGGTGGTCCAAAGGAAATTATTTCCCCTAACAGTCACCAAAGTAGACTCTTGAAAGAAAAGAATAAGCTTTCACAGCCACTAGTGTCTGTGACATTTCTCAGAAGACAAGCTCTCCGAAGTCAACACCTAGGTAGTTTCTCTTGGCTAGGTGACTTGGGGAACTATGAACCTTTATATACCTCAGTTTCCTCATCTAAAATGAGGATGCTGACAATACCAGTGTTATAGGCAAGATTAAGCAGGTAACATGTGAAATACTTAGAACGGTGCCCAGCAGCTAGGAGAGTGCTACCCACACAGCAACTGTCCCACTACTGCAGTGTTTGCCGCTAGGAACTCGAAATCAATCGGAATGACCAGCAATGACAATAACAGGAACTGGACCATCCTTGGCATAACCCCGCCACCGCTCCCTGTGCTGCCACAGCTGCTGGTACAGTTCCATCTTCTTCAGGCCAGTCACTGTGAGAAGTCCCAGGAAGTTATTTCCTCTCCCCAGCTACCTAATTAATCCAAATCAGCTAGTTTCAGCGAGCAGAGACCTTAGTGCAGAATCATCTCTGCAGAGCCAGCAAGCCCTCATCTCCATCAGGCATCCGTACTAGAGCTAAAAGGAAGTAAAGATTATCTTTACTCAGCTCCTCTGAACTTTATAGCGTCTGCCCAGTATCCTCCCAGAGAGGAGCCTGGACTGTCTTGCTTCCTGCTTCCCCTTCTCCATTCATTCTAGCCATATGCCAACATAGTAATGAAGAGGCCAAGCTCTGCAATGAGACAATCAAGGTTCAGATACTGATTTTTGTCTTCTCTATGTTTCTGTCTCCTCCTTTGTAAATACCCATAAGTTATGGTAATTAAATCATGAGGTTGTCAGGAAACATAAATGAAACTGTCCATGTAAATATTATAGGTAAAACATGGTAGCTAGCATATACCTGGTTGCTCAGTTAATGTTGGCCCTTTCTATCACTTCCTTTCTCTCATCTTTACTCAGTATCATCTACATTGCTGCAAAATGTGAGCCCTCTTGATTATAGAAGAAAAGAGCATCACTCTGTAGCCACTCTTTCAGCATGCACGGGGGTTCCGACACACACACACACACACACACACACACACACACACACACACGCTACCTAACACAGTCGTCCAAGGCTGGCTCCACATGGAGACAAGGTGGAAGGGTTGCCGAGGAAGTTCAGCATTCTTTCTTCTGTTGTGGGTATTTGGAGCCGGTGTTTGGTGTTTCTGGGGCTATGGAAGGGGAGATGGTCCTGTGCTGAATTAGAGTTAATATCTCACATCCCCTTCGCAGGACTCCACAGTGCACTATGACTTACATCAGCTGCTGTTTTCCAGTTTCCTTGGTGCCCACCTGCTGTCTAAGCTAATTTAATAGGCTCTGCAGCACTGGGGAGCTGGCTGTTCGATGTTCACAGGAGTGGGGAGGAGGCTGAGAGAGAACCCAAGTGAGGAAAGTCAGCCCTGACACAGCCATACATCTGGGCACTAAATAAAAGGATCACATAGGTTACAAATACTGGAGATGCTTCTGCTAATGTCTGATAAGCAAAAATGCCCCTCTAGGGAAAGTCTGCTTTCCATGCTTCCCTATAAAGTGATCCCTAAGATGAGTAAGAGATTCAAGATCCATGTTCTATGTTCCTGACATGGGAGTGTGTGTCGCTGTGATTACACAGGCGTGTGTGTTTCTGTTATATATTGTATACATGTTTATGTTGGTCAAGGACTGGTAATGGGGAGAAGAAATAAAATACAGATTACAAATGAATTCTTCTCTCTAAGCCATTCAGCATCCCCAGGAATTAGTGCTTCTTTCTACTACTATGCATGGAGGTATTTATCACCTGAATATCCAGGAGTGTGTCCTTGGGGATATAGGACCAGGAAGAAATTTAAAATACCATAGCTGATCTAGCCATGAAAAGTCTGCCCTGCCTAATTTGCATGAGATTAGTATTTATTCCAATTGTCTGTATTAGAGAGAACTATGCATTAGGCTTATTTTCTATTTCCCTGTGAATTTTCATATGCATACCATTTTTAGTCATCTGTCTGTTAAGCTTGATTTTCCTATTAGAGTGGAATCCCAGTGAGTACCCTCTGCTTCTCTGCATTGGAGCAGCCTTAAACCTAGCTCTTTTGTTTATTCCCTCTTCCTTACATCCTGTGGCAGCAGGGCTCCTCTCTACTCTATTCCACATGAAGGTTTTATATGGGTAACATTACAGAATGCTAGTGGTTCTCCAAATTTACCATACCATTTCGTACCTGCAGGAAATGATTCATGCTACATCTCTCCCACACTCGCCCCACTCACCCTGCTGCTATGGTAAATGTTTCTAAATGAAAGAAAATCCTCTACTGTGTCCTCATGCACTTCTCATCAGAGGTAATCATTTCTTCTGATCTTAATTTGAATTCCTCCAAAAGCAATCCCTGAGATAGACACTGTGTATCAATGGTTTATTTTGGGGATGGTCTTAGAAAGCATAAATAAAGCAATGGTTAAAGGCAGATAGTAAAATTAGAAGAGCCAGTGAAGTTTGCTAATGAGGAGACTATTCTTGTCACAACTATAGCTCATTCCCACTGGGAAAACTTTGAAAATCCCTGAAGAATTTGCTTCCCACCAAAATGCATGGAAACTGGAATATTTGGTGCTGACATCTGCTGCTCATTGTACGAAGTTTACCTGTTAAGTCAGCAGCACTCTTGGCTTTCCTGAGTCATCTGAGCCAGCCACAGGGGTACCAGCAACACCCATGCGGGACAGGTGCAAGCATGTGAGATAAGTCTCAGCCTTCTTCCTGCCTGTGGGAATTTAAAAACCAGAGGTCTCTTTTCATTTTGATCACCTTTATTGATTTCAAGTTATCTTAATTCTTTTTAAAAGATTTTTTTAATGTACATTTCAGTTTGTTGGGAAAATGCCCCATCCAGATTTCTTCCTCATCTTTCTTGTGCTACCAGTTAGGCGAGTTTTGGATAAAGTCCTTAAGATTCTTAGAAACTCTGCTGTCAAGCAAAAAATGAAGCACACCACAAAGATTCTTAAAAGTGCTATTATTTACATGGTAAATACATTTGTAAACAAATGCACACTTAAGTACTTCTATGTTCTTAGCATTGGGTTTTACACCCACATTCTTGACTTCATTTTTACCCTAAGACAATGCTTTTGTGTCCTGAGATTGATCTTTTTCCTAAGACTATTTTTTACTTTAAGATGCTTTTGTTACCTTTGGTTGGACCCTTGCTATTCTCAATTGTGCTTGAAAACATAAAATTTCCTCTTAAGTTTATTTCTTTTTTCTCTACCTTATCATACACTGCTAAAAATTAGCCTGTTGGTGCTTTGAATATTTTTCCTGTAAACCTCTTTAATGAAACCCATCAATCTATTAAGTATATTTTCTATTATTCACATTATTACAGACAACAGTGTTGCCAAACTTTGTACCACCATGTATGATGGGATACCTTTCCTCCAACCTTCGATATCAGCTCCCTGACTGTCCTTCAAACCTTCAGTTCTATCCACCTTGAGACCCTTCAAGGCTCTGTCAGTCCCAAAACCAACGCCATACGGATGACATGGAATAAGGGATTCACTATGCCCAGTGCAATCTTACATGTTTGCATCTCTGCTCTGTGGCTTTTTCCGGTGCTGTGGTGCTTATACAGCTGTGGGAGAAACCAATGAAGTAAAAGGACAGAGAGGGCCAGTTGGGAGACCCAGAAACACGGTTCATAGGCACCATCAATGGGAGCTGGTGAAGTCGGTGTTGGGCTGTTGGCTCTGCATCTAGCAGTGGTCTGGAAGTTATGGTAGGTCATTGGGTCAGTGGAGAGGAAGAAAAGCTGGATGTGAAGTGGGAGGAGGAGAGACTGAAATCCATAAGGACAAACCTGAACCCACACAACGAACCGAAACCCATGGCTGCCTATCATCTCTTGTGTCTCAAATTCATAGGTTGTCTTGTGGAAAGACACACATGTGCCTGGTTCAGGAGGCTGAGGGAGGAGAGTCTACAGGATCAGCAAGATCTGTAGGCTCAGCTGCTCCCCCTGCCCACAAGGTGAGCAGCAGGTGCATAAGGACAGACACAAGCTGCGGCAGCTTCTGCTGCCCTGGCACCTTCCGACCTTCCACGCAGGCTTGCCGCTGCCTCTCTTCTGTCTTGCAAGTCTCATGTCACTGTCTCTAGTAGTCAACCCTAACCCAGCACCGCTCCAGCAGGGAATTGGGAAGTAGGTTCCAGGAATTAAGACAACAAAGTAGAACCCAATGCAAAGGCTCTAAGTGCACAATTCCTGTCTCTAAGAAAGCATCAAATAAGTGCTAAGTATTTATTTATTCCAAAGCTTAACAGGTAGCAGGTGCGCCAACAACATTTGTTCAGTGGAAACTTGGTTTTTGATTGCTACCTTGCCCTCTGAAACATTTTCCACAATGTAAATTGTCTCTCTTTTCATAAGGAGAACCTTATGCACCAACCTAATACTTGATTAATTTCCTTCCCCCAGGACAGTTTAGGGCCGAGAGCTAAACCACTCTAGAGTCTACTTTCCCTGGAAAACAAAAGCCTTAAAATCCATATGAACTCTGAAGTAATAAGCAAGATGAGCTCACAGTGTTACCATTTTCACTGGGTCCTGAGGGAGACGACAGGGTCCATGCTTGAACACTTTCTCCTCATTAGCACTTCAGTCCCCTGCACTCAGCTCTGACCCCACGTCATGACCTGACTTAGACAAGAGGAACTGAATGATGAGGTGATAATGAGAAGGAAATGGTCTTGTCCAGCTCTGGCCTGGCTGGCACAAAGCAGGACCACAGGAATGAGACTGTTCCTGGGGATATAAAAATCTTTCTTCATTTGGGAAACAGCATGATGAAAACTCATCATCACAGAGAAGACGAGGAAGAAGAGGCTGCAGCAGCAATGAACACAGGTAAGAATGTAGATTAAAACATGCTAGCCTGAGCCAACTGAAGAAACTTGGATCTATCTTTTGATAGGTCTTTTGGAAAATCTTAGCATTGCTTTCTGCTACTTAACACTGACTACATGTCTGTACTACATGGAAAGAAGGATAAAAAGAGGGAGGGAGGGAGGGAGGGAGGGAGGGAGG
>PVLA01009497.1:0-37724 GCA_004027455.1 Hydrochoerus hydrochaeris | reverse complement strand
AACCAATTTTTCACAAGGAAGTTTACAATCACTCTTTCGACAGCAATTCTTTGCTAAGATGTGCAGGAGGCCTACATTATCCAAGGGCTTTCCCAGGCCCTTGACCCAGGCTTGAGAAGAAAACAACATGGAAAACACACTCTTTACAAGGTGGCTATCCCTACAAGCAAGGAGAGTGGTAGTAAAATGTAGGAGAGAGTAAAATCTTGGCAGGCAAATAGTCTCTGCTTAGCATTGAGAAAAACTTCCAGAAATACTCCCTGATGTCTCTCAGGTGAAAGAAGGATCCTTTACCTGCATTAGGCCAGTTTCTGGGACTATTGTACAATTTCTTTTCCACATTTATTTCCCTCCCTTCTTACTACTCTTTCTGTCTTCACCACTGCCCTGTATCCATGACTTTCTCTCCCTTATTTCCAAAGTGTTGATAATTTCACAGAACTTACCAGCAATCAAATGAGGCGAAACTTTACCATGACCAAATTGTTTGACAAGGAAACAAAGCCCTAGATTAGACAAATGGCCTTCCTAGCATAAGCAAAACAAAAGAATTGAGGGCTTCCAACTCCCAAGACTTATGTTCTTCCAACTCTTCTGATGGTCCCTGTCCACTATTGAGTCCACAGACGATGGTATATGTGAAGAGATGTGCAAACTTTTCTGTCACCCACAAGTTATCAAGGGGATCTTGAAAAGTATTTTTTTCAAGACTATATTGTGTTTCTAGGTCTACAAATTATGCTAGGGAATGAAGTGGGTTCATAAACAATATAGGAATCCAAGCAGCCAGAATGATGAATTTTGGGATTTTATTAGCTGAGCTCAGTACCACTTGTAGACTCCTATTTCAGAGTCAAAATGAGTGGCCCCAAATGGAAGGGTTACGGGGCATTTAAAGCAGAAAACCACAAAGAAAGACATCCTATTGGAAACAATTTAGCTAGAATCTTACATTAATTTTGGTTGACACCTGTATCCTGCTTCTGGTTGAGCAGGTTAATTTTTCTATCTTGTGTGTGTAGCTCATTTTGCTTATCTCATGGGACTTGTACCCTGAGTAATTTTCACTCTTCTGGATCAAATACAGGGCATAAGTGAAATACAGGGCACAAGATGGCACAGTTATGCCAAGCTATAACATGGAACAGTTTCAAAGTCTTCAATAGACTGTCTTTTCAATCTGAAAGTACCCTAATTCTGAAACTCTTGTGATATCCCCAGATATTTCTGGGGAAAAACACTTTTTTGTCTTAACAGATAATGTATCTATTAAGAGTGGTTCACTAATTAATTTATTTATTCATCAATAGGCTTAATGTCTACTACTTTAGAAATCAAATTACCCAAGGCTCAATATTCAATGGTACAAGAAAAAATGCAATGAATGATGAGATCTGGTCCTGTTGTCTAGGAATTCACAATATACCTGAGAAGATGACTAACCAGATAAACATTCTGTTGCAAATCACACTGGAATAGATGTTCTAGATGGCAAAGAAGATTTCAAAAGATGAACCAAATATTTCAAAAGGCTTCTTTGAAGACACAAGATCTGAATGATGGGTACAATTCTGGTAGACAGAGATGCAAGACAGTTTCCTCCAAGCACAGAAAATAGAACAATGGCCAGACATTTTTTAATTAAGTGGAAAAGCAAATATTGTATTTTGGTAGTAGTGTAAGAGCATGGGAAATACAGCTGAAAAGTAGAGCCATGATGTATAGAGCCTTGGATGCTAGAGTTTAAGGTCTGGAATTTTTACAATAGACAACAGAAAGCCACTATGTGTTCCTGAGTGGTTTGAAACTATAAATAGAGACCAACGTGATTCCTACAAACATGTGATCCTCTAAGTTCTAACAACTATATCAAGAGCTTATAAATGGGAAATAAGTGGAAAATACAACAATGCTGCAAATTCTACCTGGAGAAAATTAGATGATCATGCACACATGCCCCAAAAGGCATCTGAAATCTAACAGTTGGGGACCTTAGGAAACCCACCACTATCCAAGATCCAGGCCCTGATAATGCTCTGCCTTGCAGATGCAGGAGTTTGGATCTTATCTCTGACCCAGAGTAGCTCAGAAATGGGAAAATGAGAATACCATTTTTAATTCACAGTAAGAACAGACACTTCTACCCATATAGGTTTAAATTTTCAATTGCAAATAATAGAACCCATTCTAGCTAGTTTAGTCCAAAAAAGAAAATCATTAAAGATGTAAAACTCACAAAATTTCCAGAAACTCAAGAGACTGTGAATCGGGCTCCAAGACTCTACAGCCAGGAAGAAAATAAAAGCACAGTTCAATTCTAAGCACTGTAGAGGCAGCACCCACAGCTCACCCACTAGACACAGAGCCTAAGACACAAGGCGATGCCCACCACGAGCTGTGAACTGCCACTGTCTGTGAAAGTCCAGCCATTTCCTGCCACGTTCTCTGGAATGGCAGATCCATAGGTGACCTTAATTTTCCTGGTCCAACCTGGCTCATGGACCTGGTTTTAGCATCAAGAGTGACTTGAAACCTGAGTGTAAAGCTGCAAATCTCAATGAAAAAAATCAGCAAAATGTGAGATGAGAAGCCAAACAATGTAGGGTACCCAAATTGTGTCCACTGTAAGCTGGCCTTGGACACACACTTGCTTCATCTTATCATCAAAAGGTTCCTATTCAACATGAAGTGAGAAAGGGAAGCCATGCATATTAATTCAATTTTTCTATAGCATCAGGCTCTAACAACTTATTGAATTGAATGTCATAATTTATTCATTCTATAGGCATTCACTAGGTACAAAACTCTGTACTTTGATGAGTCAGGAGACAACGATGAATAAAGCCAAGTTAAACTAGGTTCTTAGCCTCAAAGAGTTTGCAGAATAGTTGCTAAAATAAGAAGCAAAGAGCAGTTGCAAGGTTTAGAATGAGCTTTGTGAGGACTGAAACATCCCTGAGAGTAAGGACACCCCTGTGAGCTTGTGAGGACTGAAACATCCCTGAGAGTAAGGACAGACGTCAGGTATTGGGTCAATAGTGCAGGTACTGAAAGCATTGAGGATAAAAGCTGATACTAAGAGAAAAGAGCACAACATGGGGGCTTGGGAGGACCCTGATAAAGATGAGAGACCAGGGGTTGGCAGAAGTTAAAGTCTTCAGCGCCCAAAGTCTAGAAGCATCATCAAACAAGTGTGAACCTTGGTCAAGGCCAAAGATCAAGGCACTGAGCCTAGGGAATGGGGGTCTTCTGGGGATTGGAAAGAGACATCTGACATTCAGGCAAGAGGAGCAGACAAAGGTGCACTTACAGAAAGAGGCAGGTGGCCTTGTCCACCCCACAGATGTGCGCTCTGAAGCACCGTGGGGAGGGAACCTCCCTCCCTTTGTCTGCCCTCCTAGGCAATAGTACTTTCTCTTTTCTTTCTCTACCAAATCTGCCTCCCAGGGCCATGTCTGAACTTTATTTTCCTTTTGCAATGCACAGGGCTAGTATAATCTTTCAGAACTCGGGCAAAAGAGAAGAAAGAGAATTTTTCCTATTAGCATGTACATCTCCCCGGCAAAGAACTTGACATCACCTTCCGCATTCCTGAGTGAGTCCAACTTTGACACCTGCTTTCCCAAATCACCAGTAATAACCTTGACTCCCTGCAAAAGCTATTACTTTAATAAAAAGCAGGTCGCACGTCAGACCCCAGTGTTGCCAGAACATGCAAACACACACGTACTCTCTCTCACCAATAACTCATAAAAGAAAATGAAATCTCCAAAGTATCCTCCCACCAGTTTCTCTAAGAAATCTCCAAGGGGGACTAAAAGGAGTATCTAAAAGCTCTCATACTCTAGCTGTAATGTGCAATGTTTTGTAGTTGTCATGGATACAGTTCTGATCCATAGAGGTTAATGAAAGAATGCAGTCTTTATCTTATGGCTGAAACTCAATTGGACCATGAGTAGCACTGGGGTGGTAAAAAAAAAAAAAGGTATACTTGAGAAGCCAAATACACTTAGGTTTTTCTTCTAGCTCAGACTCAGCATTCCCCTCTGTAAAATGGACATAAAATGTTACTGCAGTCTTACTGTTGTGGGAATTAAATAAACTATGCAATGCAACTAGTAGAGTAGAAAGCAAACCCTAACTACTACTAATGTTGCCATTACTGGATTTATGACTATCAGTATCACCTTGATTGCTGAACTGGTGTCCACTTAGCTCTGAGTTGAAAAATAGAGTCCTTCATGTTCATGCTGTGAGTTCATCTCTGACAGATGAAAAAGCTCTTTCCTCATCATTTGGATAATGGAAGCTTTGGATTCTGTTGAACATCATGAGTGGCTGCAAGGGAACAGCTGACAGCCCACAGAGGATAGAGAGCCATCTCTTGGGAACACAGTGTGCAAGTTGCCCCTTTCACACTCCTCTCATCCCCTCACCTTAGCCAGACACTTGTTACCTCATTATAGGCCACTGGGAGGCAGTGGGCTCCCTCTCTCTGCAGAAAGCAGTGTACTTATACTTTGCCATTGCAGAAGTGAGACTGCACGGCTGGGAGAGTCCTATCACAGTTCCTTCCTTAACAAAAGAAATTATTTGCAAACAGATGAAATTAAATTGTAAGCTCTGTTGACTTCAACAATGGGTGCCATTTGGACAAACCCAAAGGGGGCCACTGAATTGTCAAAAAGATGTAACTCTTCCTGACATGTGCTGGCACCAAGTAATAACCTTCCACCAATTCTGCCACCAGAGGCAGCACCGCTGGCGATCCATTCTGCTGAGTTCTTGCTCTGAAATTTTAAAAATGTTAATTTTCTGGGAGGGGAAACAAGATCTCAGTTATGTCAGGGTGCTAGGGTAGGACCTGGGTCCCTGAGTTCCTTGGCCAAGTCTCCCCTCTGGAAAGACAGAGGGATGCTGAGCATTCCAAGTGTCTCCTGGGGTGTCAAGAACTCAACAGAGAAGACAGCGCAGGACCCAGCACACAATGAGTGCCCATAATTCACGCATCATATAAGTTAACTTTATTGAGCAGCCTTTTTGGCAATTATTCCCAACCTTGAAAAAAAAAAGCAAAGTCTTAGAAATCACACTTGAAGATCCTGGAACAGTACCCTTGGGCTGGGTCAGGGAATGCACACTTTTGACAAAACTTTCAGGAAGTTTTCTGAGGAGATTTAGACCCATTTCCACTTAGAGCTCTTTTCCTGGCCTTCTACAGCCAATTCCTAGGTTTGTATAGGGTTCAATTTTTCCAGAACAGGAAAGGCTTGAGAAGATTGTTGAATGGTGGAAGAGGCGAATGCAGACAAAGGCCAGCTGGAGAGCTGATAAACATCTGAGCAGCTTCCTCGAACAGGAGATGGCTGTGAGAGCACTGAGGGTTAACTTGGGTGAGGAGTCCAGAGAACAAAGTGCTTTCAAAAACGCCATTGTGCATATCCCAGACACCAGCCACAGGCCCTGAAATTCTAGTTTAAAGCAATTTGGTCTCTGTTCCATTCAGCTAGCCCATGAATTGCAGGCATTTGCACTTCTGTGGTACCTTTCAAGGCAGAGCCTCAAAGCCCTTTTCAAACACAAATCTGTTCAGCCTCATAACCTCTCTGAAAGATTCTGCCAAGGGATAGTGGGATCACTTCCCTCCCTACCTCAAGGGCAGCCTTTTGGGCGGTGGGAGGCAGGAGGTAGGAGGCAGAGGCTTTTTAACAGTCACTTAACCAGGCATCTTGACAGCTGAGAGGGAGAAGAAGCCACTTGGGATCAGCTGTTTCTAGGACACTTACTTCGAGGCACGGAATTAGAGAAATACCTGGATACCTGCCTCTGCCTTTTTGGCTTTGGTGTCTTCCTTGTTTAGCCTGAATAGTGTCTGCTGATTTGGCAGACACTGAGCTCCCCACCCAGTGTCTTTCTTACTTTCTTGCAATTGAATCTCAGTTCCCCCTATGCACACAACAGCCCCAGGAGATAGCCCGAGTTAGCAAACCTCTTCCATTTTTCCCAGCTTTCTCTGTGCTCTGGGTGACTAGATTTGGCCAGTGAGCCAGATGGGGAAATCTACTAGTATGTATGTATCAGAAGTTGCTATTCTACAGAATAAATTAAGTGATATTTTAGGCTTCATACAATAAAGATTTCTTTTTCTCTCACATTACAATTGTAATCCAATTGGTATGAAACTATTCTGCAGTCTGGGAATCCAGACTAATGAAGCCTCCATTCTCTTGTGATGGAACCATCTAGAAGCTGTAGTCTCCAAGGTCTACATGGATAGCAAGTAAACAGACCTACTTAAATCCTCGGGAATGTTCTTCCTGTAGGCTCCTGCCAATCATCCCAATCACAAATGGGTTCCTCCCTAATCTAAGCCTTAATTTGAAATATCAGGAGTGTGAAGAACAATTAACCACTTGCATATTGCATAATTTCAAGTCTCTTGAGATGAAATGTATGCAAATGATAGTGTCTATTATTGGCCTGATAGCAATTTTTTAGTTCTTAACTTAAAAGGCAAGAGGTTTCCAGACATCATGTTTCATTTGATCCAATGAAATATTCAAACTAACTTTATATCACTGGGGTGGTAATTTCTCTCCTCTGCCTGGAGCAGAGGTTTCAGTGCAGTAATATGGAATTATGGGGTTTGCATATGAACATACAAAACTATGCAGGCTTTTTTAACTTGGGCGTGCAGCAATTCAGAGAGACCTGAGAGATGAAGGTTGCTACCTTCCCACCTACTGTCAGCTTAGAAGTTACAGCTCATGAGAAGGGAAGCCATTTCTTGATGTCAATTAATATGCAGTGAGAGGAGAGAAAAGCCAAGAAACAAAATGGATGAGCTAATAGCACAGATGATGGGGAAGCTAAGAGAGAGAGAAATAAGTTAACAGATTACAGTTAGGCTTTCAAAAGATGGAGCCCTCCTTGTTAAAACTACCACCCAGGAGTTTTTCTTACCTCCTCACGTTCTCCTGTATATCTCTGCTTTTCCCAGATTTGCTTCCTGCCAAGCTACCTCCCAGAAACAGACTCCACCAAAGACAGACCAAAAAAAAAGGCAAGAGAGAGTCATGCAGAACCTGGTGGGATAATGCGCATTTTATTCAACTAAGGAGGAAACTGTGTTAATAAACGCCTGTGACATTTAATGATGTGGCTTTCATTTTGAACACATCATTGCCTGAGATTGAATCCATCCATTTTGATAATAAACACCAGGACCACGGAATGCTTGCTTTTCACTCATAAATAAATAAATAACAGGCTGGCAGCGCAGGGACTTATTTTGCTCACTGGGAAGGAGAAAGGGTTGTGACTCCGCTGCATGTGTTTGCATCTTATGAACTCTATTCAGCCGCATGGCCTCCCATTCGTCTCTCTGGAAATCCAATTTCCCTCTTGCAGGTTCGTCTGCCAGTTTTCTAATTTTCACATCAAACTGCATATTACTCATTGTCAGGCTAGTTGTTCTGGAAGAGTTGTTAGAGTCTTAAACCTTTTACCAATGTTCTCAGTTCAGCCACAGACAGTTGCCAGGCTTCATGTTTTCCAAAACACCACTGCCGCTCCTCGAAAAGCTCCACGTTTCAAACCTGCATCTCTTGGTGCAGGTCAGCGCACATGAGGATTATTCTTTCTGAAAGATAAGTCCAAACTCTTCAATTCAACAAACCAGAGCTTCCCAGTTTACCAAGGAATGTGTGTTTCACTTCTCTAACCATAGCACCACTTAGAACTCAATAGATTCTCAATAATCATTGTTGAAAAAATGAATATTTAAATGAATTATATGTTTATATAAATAATTATATATACAAGATTGCATGGCACGTGTTATACACATACACCAAATCGAATTTTATTGCATCTAGTATAAATTCATTTTTATTTAACCTGTTTAGGCAAACAAAAAGTATCTTTCTCTTTTGATTTTATAAGGGTTACTAATTGTGCTTTTAATGGCAGCTTTAATTGGTATAATCAAATTTAGCTTGTCATGCACATTTGATCCTTATTAAATTTCCAGGCTCAAATTTTTCCCACATCTATAGCTTCCAAATTTACACATTTGGCTCTAGGTTTCCGGTTCAACTCCAAATTCTCAGAATGATAGAAGAGTCTAGCTGGAGTCCATCATGGAAAAGGATCTCTGACTGCAGCCAAAGTAGAATGATGTAGCTGGAAATGCTCACCTGGGGGTCATCTAGATACTCAGTCTCCAAATGTGCGGCATTGCTGTCACCTTTAGAGAACGAGGCTGACAGCTGTAGGAACTTGACTTTCTAGAAGCCCTGCTCCATGGACTTGTATGTAAAAATTCTTACTGTTCAAGGTGTTTCCCAGATATAATATCTAAATGACTGAAGAAAAGGTTTCTAGTTCTTCGAGACTTTTCCTGAGATATAAACTATAAAGGAAGTGCTTCATTCGTTAACAGACTCAAACTTCAAAATTCTAAAGCTTTATATCACATGGTCAACTATTCCACTCCTTAACATACACCTAAGGAATTAAAGTTAGCATCCATAAGGATACCTGCATAACCGGTTATAGGCAGCAGAATTCACAATAGCCAACAAACGGAAGCAGCCTAGGTGTCCATCAACAAATGCATGGATAAAGAAAGTGTTATATGCTTACATGGTGGGGTATTATTAACTGTAAAGTACAGAACAAAATTAGGCCATAGAGATAGAACTGGATACCACTGTGAAATAAGAAATAAGCAATCTGAGAAAGACAAATATCATCTGTTCTCCTTATTATGTGGAACCTAAAAAAGATGATATAAAAATAGAAGGGAAACTACTATTAGATAAGAGTAAGGGAGTAAGGGAGATGCCATGGACAGCAAGAGGGTATGGACTTGATCAAAATATATAATGTATGAAAAATGGTTGTGATCTATACAATAAAATACTAATTTCAATAAGGTTAAACAAAATGTATGTTTTAAATCCAAACATTTACAGCAACTAAAAGCAATTCCTGTTCCTGAATCTTGTATGGATGCTGGAAAATATTATAAAGAACATCCACTGGAATTGCATAGTAGAATAGATAAAAGTATCACATCAATATTAACTTTACTAGGGCTGGGGATATAGCTTTACTAGGGCTGGGGATATAGCTCAGTGGCAAAGTGCCTGCAAGGTCCTTAATCCCAGGTACCAAGAAAAAAAATTAACTTTACTTGGTTACAAATGAGAATATTCCAGTTCTTAAGAAGCCTGTCAATGTAAATGAAATATGTGTGTAACTTAGCCTCAAAAATTATTAAAAATAATTTTTAATAAATATTTTTAACAAATAATAATTTTAATAAATAATATTAAATAAATACAAATATTGTATGTTTGTATAGAAAAAAATTAGTTCAAATGAGAAAGCAAGAAGCATAAAATGTTAGTAATAGGTGAATCTGGTAAAAGGTATATGATATTCTTTGTACTGCACAACTTTTCTATATTTGAAATTATTTCTAAGTAAAGAGTTTTAAATAAATATTTAAGCCCACTAGCACAGATGAAATCAAGCTGGATTCTTTAAACATGACCAGGCTATGATCAGGTGCTGCCAAAAATGGAGGAAAATCAACATTCCATTAGAGTAGGGGATGGCAAACTTGGTAACGCGCCAGATAGTAAATATTTTAAAATACTTAAGCTTTGTGGGCCAGACATGATCTGTCATAACTACTTAATTCTACCATTGTTGTACTAAAGTAGCCAAAGAAAATAATGTAAAGGAATGGGCATGACTATGTTCCAATAAACTTTTATTTATAAATGCAAGCTTACGAGCAATAGTTTGAACTAGATTATTGGGCATATGGGATCTAGTTTACTTCATTCCTCTAACCTGACTTTGGTGACAGGCTCTGTCTTTCAACCCTGACACCATACTCACCACTGTCTGTCAACAGCAATGAGAGCTGTCACACAGACTCCTTCAGGAGAGGGCAGAGGGGGGTCCTCCCACCCCTCAGGCTACCACAAGACCCCATCGCTGCATGCGGGAGACAGACAGGAATGGAGTCACAGATGCCTCCGTGCAAGTGAAGGGAAGGGAGTGGCTCTCCATACACACAAGTGGGAGCCTGCCCTTCAGAACCGTGAGCCAAAACTGGATAGTAAACATTTTGCCTTATTTAAAAGACTCAGTTTCTACCTGAGTCCATTCCTGGAAATAAACACACAACACGGGCATGTCAAGACACGGAGAGTTAAGAGAAATGAGAGGGCGGAACTGTGCATGGAGAAGGGAAATAACACAGAGTGAACACAGCAAAAGTCCCTCTGCTGCAGCAACCCAACCATTATCAACAGCTGTTACCTTCCTTGTCTCTTGCTGGCTTCTTAGTTTCCTCACAGGACTGCTGCTTCTGAAGAGGCTATTTTCTTTGGAAGCTAACAAGTTTGTAGGCTATGCAAAAAAAAAGCAAAAACAAGCAAGCCAAAACCAAAAAGTTTACAGCTTTACTGTGGCTGGCTTTTTGAGGACAGTGGTAGAAAGCTGAAAGAGGAAGGCAGCAGCCTGGCACTAGCATCTGTCTCTAACAAGGTCCCCACACTCTAGTTTGTCCTTTGCTTTTCCCCGTATGGAGCACCTACCATGAGGTTGGCACACACCATGCTGAACGGGACAGGTGCAGGCCTCGCCCCACAGAGCTAACACGTGCAGAGGGATCCCAACAGTAAGCAGGCAATTCCATTAAAGCAAGATGCAGTTCTCAAATGGAGCTAGCACCAGAATTATCTGGAGAGCTGGTAAAAGTGCAGACTTCTGAGCCCCATCCCACAACCTCCACTTCAGGGGATATAAGTGGGGCCCAAGGAGACACATGTCTGAAACATGTTGAGGTGATGCTGATGTTGCACTATTGCCAGAATTCAAGAATTGGTATATTGTAAGGTGATTCATGTTATTAACACGGACACGTAGGATCAGAGAAGGGCATAAAAGGGGATCCTAGCCCGACTCAGGTTAGAACAGAAAATGCTTACTAAATCATACCTGAAAATGACAAAAACTTACACCATAGGGATTGTTCATATTTTCTCCCCAGAGATTCAATGTGTGGCATCTAATCTCTTTTCTTTGAAAATGACCCAGATTAATACCTCACTTCTCACAAAGTAATACTATGTGACTTTTGAGGGTATTTCATTATATTAGTTTTATTGTTTTTTAGTTGTATTATTTTTTGTTACTATAATGAAATAACTAAAGGTAGGAAAGAGGTTCAAAACTGGGCATGATGGCATATGTCTATAATCCTAGCACTCAGGAGGCTGAGACCAAAAGATTGCCTTGATTTCAAGGCCAGCCTGGGTTACATGGTAAGTTCAAGACCAGCCTGAGCTACATAGTGAGACCTTGTCTCAAAAAAACAAAAAGAAAGAAAGAGAAAGAGAGAGAGAGAGAGAGAGAGAGAGAGAGAGAGAGAGAGAGAGAGAGAGAGAGAGAGAGAAAGAAAGAAAGAAAGAAAGAAAGAAAGAAAGAAAGAAAGAAAGAAAGAAAGAAAGAAAGAAAGGCTATTTTGGTTTACAGTTCTGGTCCAAAGTTGAGGGGCCTACATTTGTTAATGGACTTCTTGTCAACAGAGTCCTAAATGCAGACATCATATGGCAAGAGATAGGGTGTGAGTGAGTGTGAATGTGTGTGTGTGTTCTCTCTTCTTATAAGGTCACCAGTGTTCAACCACAGTGCTCTATTCCTATGGTCTTATCTACTCCTAATCACTTTTCAAAGGCCTCACCTCTGAACACTGTGGTCAGTTAAGTGTCCATCCTCTTAATACCACACAATGGGGGCAAGAAGCCCTGTGTTGAAGTTTAGTCCCCGTTGTGTGTTCTTAGGAGCACACTCAAACCATATCCACATCACAGCAATTAGAGAGAGAGAGAGAGAGAGAGAGAGAGAGAGAGAGAGAGAGAGAGAGAGAGAGAACTTCTTCTTTGGTCTCTGTTCTCCATACACTCTGGGGAAAACCAACCACATATTCTGAGGATACACAAGTGGCCTGGAAAGAAGCCCCTACAGCTTCACCTTGGAAGTGAAACTGTAGCTGTAGTCAAACCTTTAGCAGATTGCAGCCCTGTCTGGCTGCCTGACTGTAACTTTATAAAAGAGCCGAGTCAGAACCACCCAAGTAAGGATCCCCAAATTCCTAACCTATAGAAACTTTGAAGATGAAAAAAATCTTTATTTCCAGTTTGTCATTACATCTGGGAAAAACATACACCCACAGATAATATTTCCAGTCCTCAAAGGAAAAAAAAATCAACAATCTAGAAATAAATCTAATAAAACATCAAATAACTATATAGCAAAAATTATAAATCATTAAGAGCTATTAAAGAAAACCTAAATAGATGGAGAATCTGTATAGGAAGATTTAATACTGACAAGATATATAGTTTTAGTCAAAAGCCAGCAGATTTTTTGTGAAGCTTGAAAAACTGATTGTAATGTTTATGTGCAAGAATAAGTCTGCAATGAGGGTGAGTAATCGGAGCCTTTCTGAAGAAGAGCAGAGAAGGGAGTTTGTCCCAGCAAACGCGCAGACTGATTAGCACCTGACTTCAGCCAGGAGGTGATACATCCCAGGCTGTGCTGGGATTTCCATGCCCTTCTATAGGGTGACTCTGGTAGCTGCTGGTTGCCATCTTAGGACCCTGTGAAGAGACTCTAAGGATACACTCAGGGGAGAATACGAACCCAAAGATGAGGAAAAAAGAGAAACCATTCAAATCCCCAATCCAGCTGCTCCTAAAGAAAACCTGCCTCTAAATTTTCAGTTATGTAAACAATAAGTTTCCCTTTGCCTTACCCAAATTATGAAAGTCTTTCAATAATTGCCATAGATAAGATTCTTTCTGATATTAACCCACTTGTCAAAAAGCCTGAAATTCTACCACGGGGGACTCATTTCTACCTCTTCACACATTCATCTAAGTCAAGGATCAGCAAACTGCAATGTAGACAACCACGATTTTAATCAATAAAGTTTTATTGAAGCAGCCACATTCATTCATTTACTATGACTGCTTTGGAGCTGAAAGGACAGAGTTAAACAGCTGAAGCAGAGATGTGGCCTGCAAAGTCCAAGATATTTACCACATGGGCCTTTATAGAACATGTTTGTACAACTATGGTCTAAAGAAATCTTTCAAAACTACTTTAGAATCATCCTGCCTGTTTAATTTCAGCATTTCCAGTCCCACACTCTAAGCAAGGGCTGGAGGCCCTTTCAAGTTGGACATCTTTAAACAGAACTCTCTGTGTCCCTGTTTTACCCTGCTGCCTCTTGACATCCACCCTCAATCTATTCCTAATTAGCAACCACTGCTCATTTCCCCAAAGCTGGGTAACAGTGATGTAGGCAAGGTCACTAAAAGAATTGAGAAGGCATTGCCAGCTTCACCATCTCCCCCATGGGAATTGCCAAGAACTGAAGAAGGCTGCTCAGCACAATGGGTACCTGATTCACAGAGCAACCGGAGCTCCAGCATCAGCTGGCAAGCCCCACCCAGCTTGTAAGGGGTGCCTGACGCAGGCTGGGGTGGGGTTTGGGGTGGGGGTCAGCTTTCCTGCTGGGGCTGCAGGGTGAAAAGACCTCAACTGGAGACCTTTCTTCACCCAGAGCAGCTCACTGGCTGCACCCTTCTGGGCATCTCCCCTCCTACCTCCAGCATCCACCACAGGCTTTCAGATCTGACGTCCCGAAGGGATTTCGTATCTTCAAGAGTGGCTCTTCACAGCCAGTTCGTGGGCTGGGAGACAAAAAGACACCCACCCTCATCCCTCACCCCTATAAGCAACTGGTTGATTCAGAGGACTCAGGGTAAGATGACAGCAATAGCTTGATGCTGGTATTGTTTGATTGACTTTGCAGGCCTGGGGCTGGTGGTCTGGGCATCTATTTGGAGGATGGCAGTGTGCACTGTGGCAACTGTGGGGGTTATTTCCTCCTGTCTTGTTTTTGAAATCAAATGTTTTGTTCACTGTTTTGTTTTATTCCTGTGTTATGGATTAAAAACTGGTGGTCAACTTAACGCCAGCTGGATTACATCAGCATGTTGCTGAGCATAGATGTTTCACCTGAGGAAGGTTGCCAGCATAGAGATGTGGAGAAGGAAAAGCTAGGCATTAGTGCATTGAAGGTGTTGTGAGTTCTCCTACTTGTTGCTGTTTGAGCTGTTGGTTCTGGAGGAGCTCTGGTCTTCACATCGAGCATTGCTTCCTGGCTCCGGGTGGAAGATGTGTGCCGCTTGGTCTCCATGATGAACTCGTCATGCTGGCTTCCTGGCATGTACTCGACTGTGCTTATCGTGGAGGAGCTCGGGGCCTCCATGTTGCTGAGGATGGCTGTGGTGCTTTCCAGGACAGCCCTAGTCTTTGTTGTGAGTGTGACTTCTTGGCTCCAGCAAAGAACCCTCAACCTACCAGCACAGCTCCTTCACCCTGCTGGCACAGACTTTCTAGCTTCCACCGCTGACCTTTGGGCCTTCCCAGCATGGATCCATAAAATAGACTGGTGAGTCCTTCTAGTGGGCTCTAGACCTCCAGTTGGACTCATGGCATGCATTGTCATGAGCTCTGGGTCTTCATCTAGACTCATGTGGGACATTGCTATGGGATTCAGGCCCTTGGCTAAATATTCTATGTCTTTTGTGTTGTGGATAGATTTCCTGCATTTTCTTGTGTTAATTCTATGTGACCATCATAAAATAATATTATAAACTCCATGTCCTCATTCTGATTGTTCTCTGCACAACCCCTGACTACAACATCCTGTATCTGGTTAGCCTGAGCAACTCTTTTGAGGATAACAATATTCAATATAACAACCATTGTTAAATTTTTCTTGTTTTGAAAACATATATAGCTATTGTTGTTTTTTGTTGTTGTTGTCATTTTACTTTTGTTGTTTTTTTGGTTTGTTTGCTTCCTGATTTTTCTGTTTTTTGTTTTTTCTCTTCAAAATGAGAAAAAAAATGTAAAAAAAAGAGTGATTCTTCAGCATAGAAAAAGAGTTGCTTGGATTTTTAATAAAATAATAACATCCAATTTATTCAATTTAATAAAAACAAATTCTTCCTTAAACTTTTAAGTTCAACATACAAATTTTATTCCTTTATATATAATTCTGGCAAATTTGTCAAACTTTTAGGGGCCTTTGATTAAACTTGGTTTCATTTTATATACTTAGACACTTCGAGTAGTGTTTATGAATGTAATCCATTTTTGTCAAATTAATTTTTATAATTGTTAAAGTAACATGGGTACATAATTCACAGTCAAATAGTATAAAAAGCCTTTATCTTAGTCTATTTTAGGTTGTTAATAACACAATACCTCAGGTTGAATCTTTATAAAGAGCAGAGATTTACTTTATTTCACCTCATGGTTCTAATCCAAGACTGAGGTGCCACATGGCCATCTCGTCAGCAAGGTCCTAAGGTGGTTCAAGGCACCACATGACAGAAGATAGGAAGCTTGAGCGAACTAGTAGCACTTGATATTGTTGCAGATTCACTATGAAGATAATCCCTTAATCCATTCATTGTGAGTGGATTCATCCACTTATGAAAGCAAAGTCCTCATCACCTTTTAAAGGTCCCACCTAATTTCACTTCTCAACGTTGCATCATGGTAATGCACATTTCCTCATGAGTTTTAGAGGGGACATACTCTATTCAAACCATAGCTTCCTTGCCCTGATTTTCTGACTAGCCCTCTATGTTTATAGAAGCAGCTATTTTTGATCCTTTCTTCGTCCTTTATTTTTGGTTTGGAATGCTCACTTTTCCATATTTCTATGTAATATGTATATGGTACTAATTTTGCACAGCTCAAATTGACTTGCTGTCTCCCGACCCATAATATCAGATGAGGATTTAGCTCGTGTTTCACCTTCTCTTTTGCTTCCCCAGCCCATTGACTCACTGTAGTTACATTATGATTGCTGGCTAGAGCAATTCTCAGTGATCACACTACTTGTTAATTTAAATGATATTCTAAGTTGAGTCTTGGGGTGCAATGATCATATTTTGAGTTTTTGTTGTTGTTTTTCCTGAAGTAAATAATCACTGGTTCGTTTTCAAATGTTGCTAATTCTTCTTGTAATTTCCGTGAATCTCACAATATTACACAAAATTCCTACTGTATTCCATATATTTTATCATGTCTGGATTTAGCATGATAAAAACTTATATTTTTCCCCTCAGAACCTTCCATTCCCCTACATGGGCTGGTGTGAGCAAGTTAACCACCAACCACCCTGTGACTGCTCTTGGTTGCCATGACAGGAATTCCCTGACTTCTCAAGAGTAGAATTTCCAAGAGAGGAAAAGAAAGTGCTCTAAGGGATATAACTGCATGTATGTTTGAGTGTGTAAAATAGATGACCATATTGCTGAATCTTTATTGGATCTCTGAGCAGAACTGTTCATAGTCTGTTTGAATATTTACTATGTACCCTTTAACTTTGTAACTTGAACAACTACATCCAGGAAGACAGTATGTAATTTATAAATTACTGATTTCTTAGTGGGGCTTTTTCTCATTCTCCTTTTTCTTTCTTTCTTTCTTTCTTTCTTTCTTTCTTTCTTTCTTTCTTTCTTTTAGAATTCTGTATTGTTGCTACCTTTTTTGTTTTTTTTTCTTCTCTTTAAATGAAAATTTAAAAATGTATAATTGCTATTGTAAAAAAAGAGGAAATAGGAAGCGCTATAAAAGATATAGCTGCATGTATGTTTAGATGTGTGGGATTGATGACCATATTTCTAGGTTCTTGTTGGATTGTTGAACAGATCTGTTTGCACTCTCACTGCTTTAGTGTCCACTTTGTGTGCTTTAATTCTGTAACTTGAATAACTATTTCTAAAAGAACAATATGTAATTTATCAACTAGTGATTTCTTACTGTTTATCTCCTTTTCTTAAAATCCTGTAATATTTCTATCTTTTACCTGTTTTTTTTCTCTTTAAATAAAAAAAAATAAAAATAAAAGAGTAGAATTTCCTTTTTCCTGGATCTCCTGTATTTCTCTTTCTTGGTTTACCCCCATAATGGGGTTGGGACACATTACTAGTGCTATTATTAGCTACCTTAAAAGGACTGAATGTGCAAGTAAGCAGATGAAAAGATCACAGGCTTTCAGAGAAATGAAAATTAAAACAATAATGAGATATCACTACCTATCAGAGTGGCCAAAATCCAAAACACTGGCAACAACAAATGCTGGTGAGGATGTAAAGCAATAGAAACTCTTATTCACTGCTGGCAGAGATACAAAATAATAAGGCCACTTTAAAAGACAATTGGCATTTCTAACAAACTAAACATACTCTGGCTATATGGCCTAGCAATCACACTCCTTGGCAATTATTCAAAAGGATTAAAAACATCCACACAAAAACCTACACACAGATGTTGATGGCAGCTTTACTCACTATTGCCAAAGCTGAGTCACCAAGTTATTCTTTAGGAGGTGAATAGATGTATGAACTGTGGTACATCCAGACAATGGAATATTATTCAACATTAAAAAGAAATGAGCTGTCAAGTCATGAAAAGACAGGGAAGGATCTTAAATGTCTATTCCAACATGAAAGAAGCCATCTGAAAGGCTATATATATTGTATGATTCTAACTAGGTGACACCCAGAAAAATGGGAAATTCTGGTGACAGGTAAAGGATGAGTGGTTCGAGGAGAGGAAGGAAGGAATTGGCAGAGCATGGAGGATTTCTAGGGCAGTAAAACTACTTATGACTTTTTTCACTTACGCTAGCATGTTATTCATTGTCAAGAGCCTTTTTTATTCCCTGAATCTTTTTTTATTCCATTTTGGTCTAGTTTCATGGATGTAGTATCCTCACTTGTCTCTTTGATTGTTTGAATAATTGTGGTTTTATTTTTAGTAAGTTCTCTTCCTGCTATGGTCTCTGCTTCCTCCAAGTCACTGGTTCCTGTCTGACTTGGTCTCAGTCTTTCATAGTAGACTCTTTTCTCAGTGTCCGGCAGGCCTAGCCTATCTGCTTTCGTTTAAAAGTGAAGAAGTAAAAAGCTGAGTGGATCTTAGCTGCAGCTGATCAGACTACTTAACAAGGAACCCTGATGCCTCTGTCTCTAGGTCTTTCTTCTCGGGAAGGTGAGATTTCCCAAAGTATAGGCTTCCAATGTGCCCGCGAGGTAGAATCTTAGCTCTCAATGCTCTCTCTCAGGACTGTACGGGGAAGAAAGCTTGGGGCGGGGGAAGAGGGGAAGGAAGGGCCTCTGCACTCAGTACGCATGCGCTCGCTTGCACTGTCCTCTCCTTTGCCACTGCATGCACACTGCCCCCTGTGACTGGAGGTCTGCCCAGAAGAAAATGCCCACTTTTATTCTACTGGGAATGGGAGAGAAATGAACTTACAGGCTTAGATGGGCAATCTCAGGCTCTAACTACTTTTATCCAGTTCCCCTTTTTTGGCCATTGTCTTCCTCCTCCATTTCTGTCCTGTGTCTTTCGAGGGTTCTATAGTTTGAATCAGGAAATTCATGGCTGCCTCAGTTTCATCTTAAGTTTCAGGTTTCTTACATCTGCGGTAGTAAGTTAAGATTATGCTGCTTTTTAGCTTTCAAAATTTTTTGCCATTGTCTCCCTGCTTTTTCTCCCTATCCTTTTGGGTTTCTGCCATTTAAGAAATTTATTCTTTACTATAATTATAGAGGGTTTCAAAAGGGAGGGAAGTTACATAGACGTTAAATCCACTGTCACTACCATCCTATACCATTTTAAGTATAGTAATGTTGCAAGTTAACACATTAAAAACTAAGTACTTAACCCTTATAAATTATAAATTTATAAATTATATTTATATAAGTTCAATGCATCTTAATTTTTCCATATTCCAATACTAGTTATCAAGTGACTTCATCTTAAGCCACAAATTTAAACAAATTACTGAAATATACATATAAAATTAGAATTACCAGACAAAACTTCTTTGTAACAGGCTAAAATATTTTAAGTTTGGATATGGTCAAATACCAGATGTGCACAAATTTCTTCAGGCAAAAACATTAATAATTTATACTTGGTTTTCTTAAAAATTCTCTCAGTTCTAAATCTGAGGCTCAATGATGCTAATTTATATAATCCCATGTAATTTTAGGGTATCATCTAAATATTCTTGGAGTTGCCCTCTTCCCTCATTGTGATTTATTAACTACCAAAAAGACTTCTTGTGGGATGAGAATGAATTTTGGCACACATGGATTCCTATCTGGTTATCACAGGAGCCACTTTTCATTTCTCTCATCTCTTCAGATAAATTGGTCCCACCTATGCACCCAAACTGCTTATTAGATTGAATCTTATAATCCTTGGGCTTTTAAAAGATAGTGTTTTTGTGTATATCCCTGAAAACCTTGGAACTCAAAGTATGATTGACAAATGCAGTAAATGTTTAAGTTTTTAAAGTTGATTACAGTAAAAGACCCATTGCCCTTAACAGCCCCCACCAAGAAACCCACCTCACTTCGAAGACACTTATCCCATCATTCTTACCACCTTCTGAAGCAGTTCTGGAAGTTTTCTTTTCTAAGTGTCTTTAGCTACTCTACAGCAGCTGCCAGGATGTACTGAATCAATTCAAAACATTTACCTTTTGTGGTCCTTTTGACTTTTGTACAGCATCAGATCCTGGGAATAAGGTGGATGAAACATACAGTAATGTTTTTAATTCGACAGAAGTTGCCAAAAATGTTTTTAACTCATTTAGGACATCAAGGCAGCCACAACAATGAAACTAAAGACACTTACAAAAGAGACTGCCAGAACTGCTTCAGAAAGTGGCAAGAGCTATAGGCTAAGTGTATTCAAAGCAAGCAGGAATTTTTTTATGGGGTAATTAATGACAACGTATCTTTTTCTATAATTTTTTTTAAAACGTAAACACATACCTTTAAAAAAAACCAATCCTTGTATAGAGACTTCTAGAATTTTTCTATCTTCTTTTAAGGCAAAGCTTCTACCAGGCAGTTTAATGAACTTCCCAGATAGTTAAGGGCAAAAAAAAACAAACAAATGAAGAAACCAGTTTGCCCTTCCCATAAGCCAACTGAAGCCATGTGGGTCCCAGGAGGAGAAATAAGAAGCAATTTTCCCTTCCTGTGAGTCAACTGGCATGGAGTTGGGAGACAAGAACACCACTCCCGCCCCCAAGCAACCAGCTGATTCCAAAGAACACAGCCTGAGTTGTTAGGAACTGAGATACAGACACAACTTAATGCTTGTATTGTTTGATTGACTTTGCAGGCCTAAAGCCAGCAGTCTGAGCATGTACTGAGAGGATAAGAATAAGCAATATAGCAAACATGGGGATTTCCTTCTGTCTTGTTTTTGAAATTCAATATTGTTTTTGCTATTTTATTTTGTTCCATTTTATTGTTTTATTCTGTTCTGTTTTGTTTGATTTTATTATGTCTGATGGTATGGGCAGCAATTTTGAAGCTAACAAGAGGCATTATGGTAGCCATTGTTGATTTCCAATTATCCTGTTTGGAAGTTTTGTATTACTGATTTGTTTTGCTTGGTTTTATTCCATTTTATTTTGTTTGGTTTTATTCTCTTTAAAATAAAATTTTTTTAAAAAATCAAACTACTCAAAATAGAAAACAAAACAGAGGACCTAAGGAAAAAATGAAGATGCAGTGTAAAGCAGAGTGTCTGAGGAGATTTGATCTCTGTTGCACCCTTTTACAAATCATCCCAATGGGCTCTATTACCAAATATAAAATGTACTTGGATGGTTGTGAATCCACTGGGTCTTCCCCCTGGAGGAATGTGAGAACACTCAAAGGGAGGAGAATACGCCTGTCTAATTATGCAGGCTGTGGAGCCAAACTATAGTTTAAAGGTTCTCTTTGAGCCAGAGGGAAAATAGAAAGTACCTCTAATGTCAATTTCATGTGAGTCCCAAGGAGCCCAGTGGGAAAAATTGCTTTGTGCATGGCCAAAGGTGGTTGGAGAAGGACAAGACTGCCAAGACTGTCAACACTGTGAATGTGTTAGTGATGTCTGCTAGATGACTGAGGCCCCACAGGGACACTGATATTACCTCATCTAAGTACTACAGAAAAAAAAATCTGGAAAAAAAAACTACCTTTAACCTCTCTATTAGGAGTCAGTTTATGGAGCTGTTCAAAGTTATAAACTGTCCAACCCACAAATAATTCTACTGGGGATAAATGATCCCTAGTAACGGTGTTTGTTTGTCTCCACTCCTCTTCCAATGGCCCAGCAACTGCCTCAACACGTTAAACATGGAGACCTGCTCTGAATCATGTCTTTACTTTTTATAACTTTGATTTCAATGTCAGCTGGTTAATGGTTCATCACTTGGCTCATGATGTGCATGCCTTCAGCTTCAGATCCATTTTAAATTCTGCAAAGCAAAGGTCTCCCTACCTCTGTTCTTTCTCATTGGAGCAGGGCTTCTTATACCATACCTTGTGTGCCAGGGCTTCCTCTGCCCTTGGGTCTGCTCTGTACTCCCTGTTCAACCAACAGAAGCTGGGGGGGAACATTAATGCTGGATTGAAACATGGGGCCAGGGTAGGGCAGTTTCCCTCAGTATAGATGTGATAGACACCACTGGCCATAGGTATTTTTGGTATACGCAACTTGGAGACCAAAAGAGGGCACTCATTTTCTTCCAACCTCTTCTGTTCTTCAGGAAAAACAATTCAAAAGACTAAAGGACAGGACCCCTGGAAGTGCCTGTAGGTGAATTGGGAAGCAAATCTTCTTTTGCTTTTAATTATGTCTAGGGAGACACATTTGGGGTTGAAGGTTTGTGAAGAGGCACATTGTGGTTTGGAAACACTTGGCTAATTAAAGACCTTTGGCCATTGACCATCTTTGGTATCTTTGCTGCTCTCATGTTTGAGGACTCAGGATGTTTGCTTCTTGGAATGACCCTGAAATCCCACAGGAGCGATGACGGGCCAGAGGACAGTGGGAAAGGAGCTGACTGCTGCAGGCTTGGTCCTGTTTAAAGAAGAGAGGGGGAAGTGAGACCTTCAATTTTCACTAGAGATCAATATAACTGAGCTTCCTATGGTGGGAAGGTAGCTGGATTTGGGGCAGAAGTATGGCCAGGATTAACAACGGAGTCACTTGGCTAAAACAATCCCTGGTGGGCTCTCTGGAAAGTCAGCAGGTGAGTAATGAAGTGTATCCTTGTGATAGAGATAAACATGACTTCTGACCAGGTAAATTCAGCATAAATCTATGAGTGCCTGTCTTTGGCTGTTTGAGCTAATGGTGGCTTGTTAAGATTGCAGCTTTGCCCGATTCCGGTCTCGCTTTAATCACCAGCCAAGGTTAGGAAGTCCTCCTGGCTCTGGGCACATGGCCCAGTAGGACACACTGGGCTCTGACAAGCTCCCTGCAGCTTTTCATCCCTCCTGGAGACTCCAGAGACCCAGATCTGTTTATTCCAAGCTGCTTCAGTCATTTTTTCATCTCGATTCTCTGTTCCAGGTTCACTACAAAGTGGAGAATGTATTACCTCTGTTCTTTTCCTGCCATCCAGCCTATTGTCCCACACAATTCACAAGGAAACAGAGGAGCATTTGGAAGTCTTAAAAGATCTCAAATGGTGATAGTGATGAATCTTCAGTAGAGTATGCCTGGCATTGACTTGGGCTCTGCTTCACTAACTCATCACACTGTGCTGTCCAGGACATCAGTCCAGACTAGTGATTTTTTTCACCATCAGGGAAAGATGTCATGGGTTAAGCACAGAGACAGTCAACCCTCAGGATCTGGGGGCTTTCATTTACATCTCAGTGACTGCTGTGCACACATAATAATTAAGAAGAGCAGAAGGAATACAATTTACTATAAGTTTACTCTCAGAAAAGTGCTATGCCAAACTCTGACACATGTTTTATTTAATTTTACAACAACCCAATGAACAAGAGAGCATCTCCATTTTAAAGAACACAGAGATGGTCAGTTTGCTTTCATTTACACAGTAAAATAATTAAAGCTGAAATTGTCTCAGATTTATCTGATTCCAAAATATGTTCATCTTTGTAAAAATAATGTATTCTTTTTACTAAAATGTTCATGCCCCAAAGAAAGGATAAAAAGGAAAGTGAAAAATCATGCATAATTGCATCACTCAAATATAATCACTATCAACATTTAGTGTATTTCTTTTTCTTCTGTATAGCCACATAGACACATACACCAAGCATATATTCATTCAGGCATCAAATAATTTTCGAATATATGTTTTAGGTACTGTTCTTTATACTGGGATACTCCAATTCCCATTCTTGAAGAGCTTCTTTCCTCATAAAGGAGTCATAAAATAAATGAATGCATGAGTGAATTCATGCTATAATGTGCGCTAGCAGGTTTTTCATAAATAGCTATGCAGGTCGTACACTAGAACTCCAGAGGAAGCCAAACACACTGCAATTAGTGTGAGTGACATAGGAGTTGGGCAGTGCGCAATCTCTACCACACATGATGGGTAACAGTAGGCAACATAAGGAGGAATATTATTGTATGAATAGGAGATCAGAAAATAATTCTTTGATTAGGGACTATCTGGGAGTTAGTTAAACAGAGCAAGCCCAGTGGGAATCAGAGACTTCAAGTAAAGGAAATAGCAAGTTGCACGACCCTAAAGCAGGAATGCTCTGGCCAAGGAACAGCACAGAGGCCAGTGTAAGCAGCGGAGACGAAGCGAGAGGAAAAGGGTAGGGGATGAGGTCAAAAAAAGAGTCACAGGGCCTTGTGGGTGCTGTGGACTTTGGATGTTACTTTGTGGAATGGAAGCCACAGAGGTCAGTGACTTACAAATAAGTTTGGCTGCTGTATAGAAATTGCAGGTGAAAAGTCAGCAGAACTAAGTAGAGTAAGGAAGAGAGTAAAGTGAGTAGCTTAGACTGGGCTTAGAGGGGTGGAGAAATAAGTCAGCTACAGGAAATGCTGCTGGACCTTGGGTGCTCAGAGCAGAGCAGGATTTTCTGATGGATTACTGCAGAGCAGTCCAAGATGACTGAGCAGACAGAGCAGGAGACGTAGGGCACGAGGGCAAGGAGACAAGAGCAGGCTGGGGAGAACCAAAATGTCCATTTGAAGAACAAGTGCGATATTTAGAAACACTTTCAGCCTGGAAACACCATTTTGGAACTTGCGTTGTACAGATGGTATTAAGATCACTGAGCAGAAGAGATCACTTACAGAGAGAACTGCAAGGGAGGTCTAGGGATCGAATCTTATAGCAAAGCAACATTCAAATGTAAGGGAAATTCAACAAAATTATCCATGAAAAGCCAGCCAGAGGGAAGAAAAAAAGCAGAAGGGTTTGATGTATGAAAAACCAAACAAACGAAGTGTTACAAGCAGGAGGGACAATTGGTGAACAAAAGCTGCTGAGAGATTAAGCACAGGGAGGGAAACCGACAATTTAACTGGCAAAGGAAAGCAACTTGGGCACTGATGGCTTCACAAGAATAGTTTTGGTTGAGTGGCAGAAGCAAAAGCATCAATGAAGCTGGGTATGGTGGCTCACACCTGTAATCCCAGCACTCAGGAGGCTGAGGCAGGAGGATCTCTACAAATTCAAGGCCAGCCTGAACTGCATAGTAAAAAGCATGACTGCCAGTATATTTAAGAGAATGAGAGGGGACCAGAGATATAGCTCAGCAGCAGAAGCACCTGCCTGGCAAGCACAAGGTCCTGAGTTTGCTTTCTGGTATAAAAAGAGGGAGAGAGAGAGAGAGAGAGAGAGAGAGAGAGAGAGAGAGAGAGAGAGTGAGAATGAATAAGAAGAAAGGAAGTGGAGGTAAATATAAAGAACTTTCCAAAAATGGTGCTGTGAAGACAAGCAGAGATGACATGGTAACTGACAGGTATCAAGGAAATTTATATTTTATTTAGTTTTTGAATGAATCATATTATCGCATAATTTTAAAGTGATGGTAACAATCCGGGAGAGAAGGGGGAAATAATTATGAAGGAAAGAGGAAAGAGCTTCTGGACCCAGGCCTGGAAGACACACAGTGAATGGGATCCTGTGCAGAAGTTGAGTGATGGGGTTTTCCTAGGATAATGGATTACTTAAAACAGAGGGAATATAGATATCTGTAATAGGCTGATAATCTATTGCCTGAAAATCTACTTGTTAATTGACAATATTGTGGTAATATTGCTTCATAAATAAACTAACGCAATACCGTGGTCTTGTAATTCAAAGCACGCTTCTTCCATGATTTATTTAATCAATCCTCTCTTGCTGGACATTTCAGCTGTTTCCAATTCTTCAGTTACGAAGAATGAAAAGCCAGTTTCCTAAACTCTGGTGACATGACTGTGTGCTTCTTGGAGCAGTCACTTGGGCTGCCCATGCCCAGTCTTACTGCCCCGACTAGGACTGGGACCCTTCTGTGCAGTCACAACACAAAGCAGAGGTGGGAGGAGTCACTTTGGTCCCTTCCTCCAATCCCAGCCTCTGCCAACCAGACAGATGTAGCTTTTCCTCCAGGCAGGGACTAGGACAGTTGATAGCAGACGCTGCTGTCTCAAGAACTCACAAGAGCAAGAAATGCGGCAAGTGCCAGGGGGCCATAAAAACTTCTAACCCTGGAATTTGAGGTCATTTTCACTTAGAGGGAAATACGTTAAATATTTTCCTCTAAGAAAAGATTTTTAGAAATGGAAAATGTGAAGGCACAGAAAACCAAATAGCTCGCTTTAGATTTCTCAACAAAGTAAAATCAAGCTGGAAATCCCACTGAGGTCTGTCTCACTGGAAAGCATCCTTCTGTTTTGTCCTTTTTCACTGGACTCTATTCCTCACAGGGCACTGCTCACCATCACCAGTCCTCCCGAGCTTCACAAGCAATACAGCAAAGCAAGCTCTCTCTTGGGAATCATCTTCCCTGAGTTAGAGCCCTCAGAAGGGTCCTTAGAATTAAGGTCCTTAGAATCAAGGCCAGAGCCCTTCACCCGTCTCTCCAGCCTCTCCTTCCTGAGCTCTGGAACCCTCAGGTCACGTCTTAGCTCCTCACTATTCCCTGAAGTTTTCCTAGTATCTCCCCCTTGATCCCATCTATGCTCAGGGGCCCTTCATTAGCCCCATGTACTGAGATGCTGCCCATTCTTCTGTTGGCAACAGTCAGGAGGCTGCAGGGAATTTTTGAGTCCCTCGTCTGCACGGGTCCCTGGGTTCAGTAAGGCTATAAAAGAACAGCAAGTGCTTCAAGCAGGGAATTAAAGGTTGAGGGGTAAAAGCATGGGGCTGGGTCCTGGACCCAGCGCCCCCATCACAAGCTGCATGGTGCTGAGCAAAACACCAAACTTGTATCAATCTTCACTTGGTATAAAATTATAACAAGACAATTTCTGCTTCAGTGACTGGAGATAAGAAATATAAGGCAAGGTCACTTTATGCACACTCGTAGAATGAGTTCAAAGAGTTGTCTAGGAGATTCCAGCCCGACTGGCCAGGATGTTAGGATGTTACTTAGGGAACAGACACAAGGAGAGAGAAGTAACATTCCTAACACATTTACCACCACCACCACCAACAACTGACTTCTGAGTCAGCAGCTCTGCCCTTGCCCACAGAAGGTGGTATCAGCACTGAATGCTCTGCTGTTCCTCTGGGCTGGCAGTCAACATCCTCCAGGGCATGTCCTGGTCTTGCTTTCAATCTTCACCTCTATTCTCCTTCAGACTACTGACACTGGCCATACCTGACCCCTTCCCCTCCTGTTAGTCTGCCCGTCCCTGTCTCTGGTGGCTACAGTGCCTCCAGTGTCTCACTCTGCCAGTCGTCCAAGCCTAAACCCAAAGGTCACCTCTTCCAGGAGTTTCTTCAACCTCCAAATCAGAATAAAACTTAGATTCCTCTTCACTTCCATGGCACTTTTAAGGTGCGTGAATCCAGGAGGCTCTGGTTCCTCGAGTTCCCCTTTGAAGTGCAAGTGAACCAAAGACACAGTGAGATTTCTGTCAAGTTTAGAATGCTCTCCATATTGTACCACACCGAGAAGGGACATAGGCCATAGATAAGTCATCAGATCCAGGATGCCCTGGCTCCGTGCTTCATTCCCAAGAGCAGACGCAAACCTTCAGTGACCACTTCCACGCCACCTGTGGCTTCCTTTGTTCATCTTAGTCCCTAGGGAGGTACAGCACTTTCTGGCTGAACCTTAGATCAATTCTACTCTGGCAGCTTTGAGACACTCTGATTATTCTCATACCCACACAACGCCCCTGTCACTTTCCTGCTTTACTCTCTCGGCCTGATAGCTGCTCTCAACATGTGCTTCATTTTGCTGTTCGCACTAGTCCCCATGTTTCTCAGATTTTAAAAACGTATTCTCTGTCTTTAATAATCAACCCCGTAGCCAGACATCCTGAGACACATCCAGGGGACTAGCTCTTACATTCACCCTTGCAAAGCTCCCTGCCTTGGACTTTTTTTGAAGAAGCCAAAGGGAACCCACCCTGCTACTTGCTGCAGCCAAATTACTTAGGGTCTTGTCGTTTATATCACTTACTATGTCTTATAACAGCCCCACATGAGATATTTCTTTGAGAATTTACTGCTCAGAACACCTCCACCTCCCTACCCTCCCAGGTACGTTCCATAATTCTCTGTGATCATGAGAATTGTGTAACAGTTCGTGCCCCAGTTTTGGTTTTTAGCTGCAAGAGCTTGGCAGCAGATCTGAGACCCTGCTAACAGAACATAGCTTTCTGTACATTTCCAGTGCTCCTTCCTCTAGGGTTATCTCTTAATTTCTAGAACAGCTCAGCTTGTTCTGCTTATACCCTTTGATTATTTCATGTTTGAGCTTCCTTGGGTACAGTTTCCATCTGCTGCCTCTCTCGGCCCCTGGCAGGGCTGTGCCATCCCCACAGGTGGCACACACACAATACCTTCCTGTTCTCCACGCCAGTTCTGGACCTCTCTGCCTTCAGTTCTGTTGTCCTGGAAGGTAACTTAGATATTTAGAAAGTTCTAATATTTGGGATACAGAATTGGCAAGTTAATTGCTTTTTCCTCTTTTAAAGAAAATTAAGTTTCTTTAAATAAGTTTTACTTTACTCAAATGTACACCTGAACACAGTGTAAACATGATACCTCTGTATGCCCAGTAAACAACAAACAAACACAGCTCTTCATGTCACTATTTTTCTTTTTCCAAAGACAAGAAGTTGATCTTTTGGTATTATCTCAAATAAGCTTCCTATAGCTTATTTCTGCTTCTTACACCATTTCTTCACTTTTTAGTTTTACAATTACTCGCTTCCCACCGTGAAAGATGAAGATGTAAATCTCACTGACCTCCACTACAATCACCAGCTTTTGTGAGCACACATCACTTCTCACCTCTCCTGTTTCACGAGTCACATGGTCGCTTTGGTTGGATCAGTATTCAGCGATGTTACTATGACTGTATGAGGGCTGTACTACAACCATATAGTGTACTAATTGTAGTTTCCTTTCCACCACTACTTTCTGTCTTCCTGAATTTAATATTTCACTGTTTTTTCATTTGCTTTGCTTTTTTATGATCTTACTGCTACTTCAATCCAAAACACATCCTCCAGTTTCATATCTCTCCTCTCAGAACCTTCAGGCACAGTAAGTATTATGTTGTTTTCATTATGAAATTTCTCCCTCGGCTTTTTGCCTGCTGGAACTGGGCCTGGTTGACCTCAAGTGTGCTACATAGCAGCCATGAAAAGCAGGACAGCAAGGTAAGAAACTAATATCTGGACCTGGTAAGAGCTGGAGTCCTTAAGAGAGGGTGGCCTCATTGAAGTCATAGTCTTAGATAAAAGCAGCCTCAACCAAACTGAAACTCAGCAGGAAGGAAGCATGGGGACTAGGTCACAAATATCTTCCTGTCTCCAACTACATTTATAGTTTGACTGGATATAGAATTGACAGTTGGAAGTAATTTTTCCTCTTTACTCTCTTGCTTTATAATCTTTTAATGCCCCTGAGAAACTTCATGTCATTCTAATGGTTGATTCTTTGAGTACACCCAGAAAGCTCATGAGAATTCTGAGTTTCAAGACTGAGAATTCTGAGATTTTAAAATGATCACTTTTACATAGCTATCTTTTTCATCACCGAGTTTTGGATATTCAACAAGTCCTTAGAATTTAAAATTGATGTCCATAATTTATGGACACTTGCCTTGAATGATTTCACTGTGATTTCCTGTTTTCTTTTTCTGGAACTCTAATTATTTGGATGTTGTGTTAGTCAACTTTGCAATTATTGGAACAAAAATGCCCAGAGCCACAATTTAAAGGAGAAATTTACTTTCACTCACAGATTTAGTGGATTCAGTCCGTGACCAGCTGAATCCAGGGCAGAAACAGCATGGCAGAAGAGCACGGCGGCAAAAAGCTGTCACTACATGGAGGCCAGGGAGCAGACAGAGGTGAAGAGGAGCTGACAGGAATATACTCTTCTGGGTCACGGCTCCGGTGATCCGCCTGTTTTGACCAGGCTCAGTCTCAAAACAGCACAGTCAGTTAAGAACTCATCGGTGGATAGATCCACTGATGAGTAAAGCACCCCCAAGACCCAACAACCTTCAAAAGCCACATTTCAGACATGAGACACTCTGGGGGAACATTTTAGTTCTAAACCATAAAAGATGTTTAACCTCTGGTACTCATTTTTTAAAATATATTTTTCTCTTTTGTTTCAGTTTTTGTACTGCTGTTTTCTAGAGGTTTAGATAACCATATTAATTTTTGAGAACTCAAATAAATTCTATGAATGTTCCTTTTTGTAGCATGTAGTCTTATTTTATGGATATAATCTCTAATTTTCCCAAGGCTACTAATGGTAGGGTTTTTGTTTTGTTTTGCTTTTTAAATCTTCTAAATACACTCATCTTTCTTCAACTGAGTTTTTTGTTTGTTTGATTTTATTCATACCTTTCATGTTACATGTTCTCCTCAAATATCTGATGATCTGTTATGAAACCAACCAAAGGAAGCAATTTGGGAGTTCAATTCACAAACGAAAGCACTGACTGTCTTCTTGGCTAGAATATTTTGGTCATTTTGTTGGTAAAATTATCCAGTGTCACACATTTAAGGGCTTTTCTGGTGGGCCAGAGTCTGTTGTGCTGTTTGTAGATTATAAACTTGGCTGCCAGCAGTGGGGACTAGTGAGGAAATGAGGTAGAGTCTGTCAGGTTCTGAACTGTGCCCTTCTTTCCAGTATGGTTGCTGGTCAAAATTGTGCTAAAACTTCAGGGTATACTTTGATTTCTTTCACTTTTTGTTTTTGCATGTAGCTTTTTCTTATTTTTTACTTGGTCAATGATATGTGTTGCTACCAATGGAGCCCAGTGTCTCAAGTGTGACAGGTGAGAGTTGTACCTCTCAGCTCCATTCTAGCTCTCTCACCTTTATATGCACATGGAATCACTAGTTTTTAAGCTTTTACTGAGGGGAGTGTCCTGTATCGTCCCTCATATTGCTTTTCAGCTTTTTCCCATTGCTAATTTAGGATTGAACGGCCCCAATTCTATCAAGTCTTTGCCATCCCTTGGCATTTCAGCTCCCATTATATAAAATATTGCCTTCTCTTCCTTTTCTTTGACTTTCTGTTTTTGCATAATTAAAAATCATTGTACTGTGACTTTGCTTTTTAGGGCGGGGACAGAAGTAAATACCTTTGTTCATTTGTCTCATTTGCATCTGAGACTTTAGTAATTGCTTCTTGAGTGGTGGAGTCAAATAAACTTGCCTTTATTGTACATGGGCAGCAAATCAGAGGCAATTCACATAGGATTATCGATTATCTGTTTCACTGGATTTGCTACAAGTTCATCAAGAACAGTAGTAGAGTCCACATATTTATTCTTTTTGGTTCTTAAAATGAGTCTATAAGGTAGATGGGGCAAGAATCCCTGTCCCATTTTATAAATGATGAAACTGAGGCTCAGAGGTTGAATGACTTATCTAGAGTATTCCAACTTTTTGGCAGAGATGAATCTCAAACTCAGGTCCTGGGATGCCAAAGTTGGTGCCTTTCCTTTGGCTCATGCTTTCTTCATGTGGCAATAATTCTGGTTTTATAACAAAATGGCATTCTACCCAGCAGGACTGAATTCTGTTTCCTTAAAGTGCCCAGATTGGCCCATGACAACATACAGACCATCTGTGGAAGATTAAAGCATCATATAATTCTAAGCTCCAACTCCAAAAGGTTCTGATTTATAAGGTCTGGAGTGAACACTGAGATTCTCTATGCCTAAAATAGCTCCCTAGATGATATTGGCATGTAGCTTAACTGAGAACTATAGCCCTTTCAGGCCTGCACGTGTCTGGAGGGGTCCCTCAGGCTTACAGGCGTGGATAATCAGGTGACCATTCCCAGAATGTAACAATTTAGCCATCCAGAAAGCAGTCATCTCAGCCTACCACAGAGAGAGCTAATGGATTGTCTCCAGCCCTCTTTCTCATGGTCCCCTTCAGACTTTGTTCTGCCCCCTTCCATGGCTCTGCCTATTAACCTAATGAAGGTTCCCTTGCCAGATCCCTTGACTAATCAGTTTAACACGGGGGGTGGGGGGCTTCAGAGACTCAACTTCCCTAAAAAATTAAAAGAAAACTTCCTTTCTGATAACTTAGCAGCTTTGTGCAATGTAGCTCCCTTAGGAGCCAGAAGGAAAGAATATTAATGAGCCCTACTAGATCTCTGGCAGCTCCAGAAAAGTTACTCCCAGCTCTCAGGTGGCCTCCTAGCTTAGACATACAAAACTCAAATGGTTTTAGACCAAAGAGGGAGCAACTTGGCATCCAAATGCAGGAATCACATATGAACTCATAGAAGTACACAGCAGATGGGGCCTCTATTCTGAAATATGTAGGTCCCTAAGCTGAAGAAGGTCCCAGAATGACAAAAAGAGAAGAGAGCTATCTAAGGACTCAGCATGTTTTTACCACTGAGCCTCAGAAAACAGTAAGCCTATTTGGGAATCAATGCAGAGACCACCATGCATGTCTTAGCAAGAAGGACTGAGATCTCTGGGAAAGAATTGTCCGAAGGCAGGAATCAGTTGCATGTATTTGCAGAGTCATTGAAGGAAAGGGCTGATTTTTGAGTATGTCACAATGTCCTCATCCATGCCCCTTCTGCTATGCCTCAGGGTAACTATCAGGTCCTTAGCACCCTTTAAAAGGGTTCCTTCTACATAAGTCATCTTGCTGGTCACATAAGACCTCAAACCTCCAGCCCAGCAAGTGGCCTGGAGTGAGAACCTGACCAACTATAGTTATACAGAGGCTATAGGTGGATGTGAGGCAACCTGTTCTAAAATAGGGACTGGGCAATGGAGTAACTCAGTCTGATTCCTTAAGAGATTTATTTAATTTGTTCCACAACATTTATTAAGGGCTAAATATGTACTGTGTATGTGTTACTGGGGATTGAACCCAGGGGCTCATGGGTGCTAGGTAAGAAGTCAATCATGGAATTACAGACACTTTTTTTTAACAATCTTATTCCACACATACTTCTATTGCATCTATTCTATGCCAAATACTAACCTACATCCTTTACAAATATCAATTCATTCAATGCTCATGACAATTCTATAAGATAGCTGCTGTTATTATCTTCATTTGGAACATGTAAAAGCATGGTATAGAAAGTGTACCTTGCGGGAATTGCAAGATGGCCAACTGAGTGGTGGCACGATAAGAGAGCCTCTCTGAAAAAAATAACCAACTCAGACGCTGGAATCTGACAACATGGAGAAAGCCAGACAAAAGGAGAGGAATTCTCATGACCCAGGAAGAAACTGAGGAAAAAGAAAGAAAAAAAAAGAAAAGAAGAAGAAGAAGAAGAAGAAGAAGAAGAAGAAGAAGAAGAAGAAGAAGAAGAAGCGTGGATGGAGGGCTGGAGGGCTGGAGCTGGGCAAGTCCTGGTCCCTGTACTGGCACGTCTTAGAGTCAGGCAACTCACGATTGAGCTGAGATTATGGCCCTGCTGAGAGCGGAGGTTGGTGAGCTCCAGACCCTTGGCTGGAGGAGGTGCTACAACAGGGAGTGGAAACAGCCAGTCGAGCTGAATGAACTTTGGTGAGTGATGGGAAATGGATTCTCCAGAGAGGGAGGACTGGCTGGGTGACATTTTGGAGTTGGGCAGGGCTGGCTTGAATCAAAACCAGAGACAGCATAGGTCAATGGCCCCTGGTGCAAAGCAGATTGGTGGGATCTGCTTGGGCTGGGCCAGGCCCCTGGTTGAAACCCAATAGCCAGGGTCAAGTCTGTTCTGAGCCAGTGGCATCCCCAGGGAACACACAAACTTGCTGAAGCATCCCCTGGTTGACTGACATAGTGCGAGGGGCTGGCTCTCAGCATGCACCTTGCAGACCACAGCCCACTGGGAGGTGACACTTACCTAGCAAGTGCACTGCAAAAAACTGTAAGCAATAGGAAAGGGTTGGAGATCACCACCCACCTGTCTGAAGGGAGCCGGAAACATGACAAGACAGAAACAGCAAAAGGTCTCCAACTGCGAAACCAGGGAAAGTGAGTCCAACAGAGGTAAATGCAGAGGAGGTTGAGAGCAGCAAACCTGTAATGTCAGAGAAAGCCTCACTGGAAATAAAGAAATACTTCCGTGACCTCATCGATGAATTTAAATCTGAAATTCCAACTCAGGTGAAGCAAGATATAAGAAGATTAATAAAAGAAGTCCTGGGTAACCCTCACGTAGATACAAATGAAAGAATAGAGGAACCCAGAGAAAGGAGAGAAGCCTTTGATGAAGAATATAAATAAAACCTAGAATACATGAAACAGATCCAAAGAGAATATCAGGAAATTAAAAACTCCATTGGAAACTGGCATAACCTTTAACAGAAACTAAAGACAAACTTTCAAAACTTGAAGATAGATTTGCAAAGTATAATTGCAAAAGGAAGGATCTCTTAAAAATAATAAGGAACCAGGAAACAATGATACAAAGGCTAGAAGATGACAAGAGGATTTATAGCCTAAGAATAAAATATGTGAATGAAGATGCAGTGACAAATACAAATGAAATAAGTCTATTCACAAAAATGATTAAGGAAAACTTCCCAAACATAGGAAATGGAAGTCATGTTCAGATATATGAGGCATACAGAACTCCAGCCAGCTACAACCAAAACAGATCTACACACAGACATATAATAATCAGGATCCCAGAAATCCATCACAAGAACAGAATATTAAAAGTGGTCAGAGAAAAGAAACAGATTACCTGTAAAGGAAAACTCCAGACTTCTCAATGCAAACCATCAAATCAAGAAGAGCTTGGAGTGAAATATTCCAAGCCCTGAAAGAAAATAACCTCCAACCCAGAATGATGTACCCTGCAAAACTGTCTCTCAAAATTAATTGCAGAGGAGGTTGAGAGCAGCAAACCTGTAATGTCAGAGAAAGCCTCACTGGAAATAAAGAAATACTTCCGTGACCTCATAAATTCACATATTTTATTCTTAGGTTATAAATCCTCTTGTCATCTTCTAGCCTTTGTATCATTGTTTCCTGGTTCCTTATTATTTCCTGGTTCCTTTGTTATTTCCATGAGAAAGAGGAACTGGGTGAGTTTGTGTCCACTAATCCAACCCTGCAAAGAATACTGAAGGACATTCTAGAGAGAGAGAAGAAAATCACCAGGATTCTAGGAACAATGGCAGAAAGGCCTCAAAGAAAGGAGCAGACAGTGAAATGAAGGAGAAAAGTAAACAAACAACAATGACAGAAAAATAGCATAGCAGAGATAAGACAGAGAAGATTGGTTATATCACTGTTTTATCTTGACTGATTTTATTTGAATCTTGTATGCTTGAGAGTATCAAGTCTGAGAATAGAGGCAACTACTCTGAAGATGACAAGATTCAATAGGATACCCATTCTGGTTTGATTATTAACTGCCTTTGAAGTCCTATAAGTCCTATAATATCTCCAATGTTTAGATTTTATTAATAGTGTAATGCAATGCTAAGTTTAATTATACTATGCTTGACAATATAGACAATTTTATTGAAAACAACAAGAGATATCATAGTAACTACTGTAGATCACCTAGTATTGTGGTTTTATAGGTCCTTTACATTTTGTGTTTCTCTAGGAACTTGTATTGTTGACTTGTTTTGATTTGTTTCTCCCTCTAATACAGAAAGGCTAGGCATACGTGTAGAGACTTATACATGTGTAGAACTTCTAAGTAGTTTACGAGAATGGATTATAGTTATTATAAAGAAAAAAAGAGAGGAAAAGAAAGTATTCTAAAGGATATAACTGCATGTATGTTCGAGTGGGATTGATAACCATGTTGCTAAAGTTTTTGTTGGATGGATGAACAAAACTGGTTGTAGTCTCTCTGTTTGGATGTCCACTTTGTAGGCTTTACTTTTGTAACTGGAACAACTACTTCTAAGAGGAAAATATGTAATTATCAACTAGTGATTTCTTACTGGTTACTATTTTTGTTTTTTGTCTTTTTTTTGAGATTTTGTATTATTTCTACCCTCTGTTTCAAATTTCTTTCTTTAAATAAAAAAAAATTTTTAAAAAAGCGTACCTTGCCTCTAGGAGTATTTGTTAATTAAGTGGTAGAGTCACTCTTTTAAGTATGAGGCACAGGTCAAGAAACAAAAGACAATAAACCAAAGCCCATGAGACTTCCTTTCTATTGACAGCTTTTGCTGTAGATTTTTGAAGAGAGTTAGCTGAATGGTATTGAGGCAGAAGTTGAAAAATTTAAACAGTGAAGTTTAGCAGCAAAGGTTCTGTGGCAGCAAGGCCTTAGAAGGAAAAATGACTGCAGATGGCATAGGAAGTTGAAAGCCAATGAGCTGAGGGTGAAGACCCAAGAGATAAACAGATCACCGGAGGAAGCTTTCTGTTTCCTCAGATTCTTCTTAGAGCTCCACGAGGGCCAGCTATGTGACTGTTTTCCTCTTCTCTTCTTCTCTTCTCTTCTCCTCTCCTCTCATCTTCTCTTCTCTCTTCTCTTTTCTCTCCTCTTTTCCCCTCCCTTCCTCCTCCTCTTCTTTTTCCTCCTCATCCTTCTTCTTCCTCTATCTCTCTCTCTCTTTTTGTATCAGGAATGAAACTCACAAACTCACACTTGCCAGGCAGATGCTATGCTGCTGAGCTATATCCCTGGCCCTTCATTTTTTTCTTTTATTTAAAGAGAAACAAAAGCATGTAAAGAATAGAGATAGTACAGAATTTAAAAAAAATGAACAATAAGAAACCACTAGTTGATAAATTACATATTGTCCTCTTAGAAATAGTTGTTCAAGTTACAAAATTAAAGCATGCAAAGTAGATATTCAAATAGTGAGAGTGTAAACAGCTATGCATGTATGAATCTCTACATGTATTTCTATCCTTTCTGTATTAGAGGGAAACACAAAACTTAGCAAGACAAAACAAAACATATTTCTATAAAAACATGAAAACAAAAGGTCATATAAAACCACAGTACAAGGTGATCTACAATGATTGCTGTGTTGTTTCTTGTTATCCTCAATAGAATTGTCTATATCATCAGGCATAAATGAATATAGCAGTATAATTGAATATAGCAGTACATAACAATATTAGTAAAAATAAAACATTGTAGACAGTATAACACTTCAAAGGCAGGTAATAATCAAACCATAGTGGATATTCTGGTGGATCTTGTCATCTTAAGTGTAGTTGCCTGTACTCTCAGACTTGATATTATCAATCATAACAGCTTTGAATAAAATCTGTCTATACAAAACAGTGATCCAACAAACCAGATTCAATTATGATCGGTCATGGTAAAACTGTGTAGGTTTTACAGAGCTTTAGATAATAGGAAATGAAGGATGATTACCATACTATATCCTGTTATTTTTTGGGATAACTGTCTGTGCCCTCAAATCTAGTACAGGTAGAATGACTGGAACAGAATATAATATGTCTAAGCAGAGTAGTGTGGGTAATGTGGGTTTTAAATCCTGGTGCACTATTAACAATATAGTATATCAAGACCATCTATGTTAGAGATTCTAGCCATCCTTCTCTGCCTCATTTCTGCTATGCTATTTTGCTGCCTTTGTTGGTCTACTTTTCTCCTTCATTCTACTGCCTGCCCCACTCACTGAGGCCTTTCTGCCACTGTTCCTAAAATCCTGATTTTTTTTCTCTCTCTCTAGAATGTCCTTCAGTATTCTCTGTAGGGTTGGATTGGTGGTCACAAACTCCCCCAGTTCCTCTTTGTCATGGAAGCATCTTGTTCTCCATTAATTTCTAGTGACAGTTTTGCAGGGTACATCAATCTGGGCTGGAGGTTATTTTCTTTCAGGGCTTGGAATACTTCACTCCAAGTTCTTCTTGATCTGATGGTCTGTGTTGAGAAGTCAGCAGTGATTCTGATGGGCTTACCTTGATAGGTAATCTGTTTCTTTTCTCTGACGGCTTTTAATATTCTGTTTTTATATTGAATTTCTGGCATCTTGATTATTATGTCTGGGTGTAGATCTGCTTTGGTTGTAGGTGTCTGGAGTTCTGTATGCCTCACATAACCGAATGTCATTTTCTTTTCCCATGCTTGGGAAGTTTTCCTTAATTATTTCTGTGAATAGCCTTTGTAATTTGCCTGTATGTATTCCTGT
>PVLA01009496.1:0-74329 GCA_004027455.1 Hydrochoerus hydrochaeris | reverse complement strand
ACACCACACACACACACCACACACACAGACACACACACATACACACCACACACACAGACACACACACACACATTTTCTCAGAGAAGTTATCTGTATTCCCTTGTCTCCTTATTTTCTTTTGGGAATCTACTTTAGGCAGCCCTCTTGTTCACACCATTCCAAAACTGTTATCACAAATGCCAATAACCCTATATTCCTAAACCCAAAGGTCAGTTCCAAGTTCTTATGCTACTTAACATTTCAGATTTTACTGACCAATACACCACTCACTCCACCACACCCACTCTTGGAACAATTGCTTTTCTTCCTCAATGACTCTCTGCCTTAAAGGCTACTCACGTCACAGCCTGAACATCAGACTGTCTTGAAATGTTTGCTGTTAATTAGGGTACCGCCTTTAAATTCAGCCTCATACAAAGTTATAAGACATTGAAAAAACACAGGCAAATTCTTTGCCACAATGAAGCACTCAGGACAGTTATCTTTCCCATCCAAAACCTCATGATCCTGGCCTGAGCTGTGCATTTTTATCAACACCATGATCTTTGGGTTCCACCCAATGTCACCCATCAAGTACTTCTTACAGTATTCAAAGGCTTCTCTAGCTTGTGTCACCAAAATTTTCCAAGCTCCTCTCACAAACCGTTCTCAATGCATGGTTAGGTACAGTCGTAGTAACAGGCCCACTCCTCCATTACCAGTTTTCTGTACGAAATGTTTTCCAATCAGAGAGACAAAATTCCAGACATCCACAGTTTAAAAAAAGAGAGATTTGTATTGGCTTGCAGTATCAGAGGATTTGTTTCACGGTTTCCAAGCAAAACCCTCTGAAACAACAGTGTTAGCAAAGGTGGGGAGAAAATAACACTCACATATCATTAGTAGTAATATAAGTTGATGCAGCTATTATGGAAAGCAGAAAGGAGTTTCCTCATAAAGTCAGAAATAGAACCACCGTACAGCTCAACAGTCTCAGAGCTGTTCCTTCAGGTGTGGTTTAGATCTAAAATGTCTCTCGGAGGCCTCATGCTTTCAAAGTGGGCATTCTGGAAGGTGACTGGGTCTTGGAGGTGCTGTGTCCATCAGTTGTCTTTCTCCGTGTGGTTCTGGGGCTTCCAGGAAGATGGAGGAGTGGTAAGCAGCAGAGAAACTTCCTCTCACAGTCACCAACCAGACACTGGACAATAGCAGTGTGAGGAAGACAAGAAGAAGGGAAGTGCGTCCTCTGGACTCCAGAAGGATCTGCGGTAAGACTTGAAGCCCACCATGAGAGTGAAGAGAGAAACTCCAGTGAAGAAGGAGGCAGCTGGCAGCGTCTTCTCCTTGATTTGGGACTCACTGCATGGGAGAAGAAGTCCAGGCCTGCAGACACATGGTGACCGTTGGCAGTGCTGTGTTGAAAGCCTCCATGGAGGACACAGCAGGAGAGGAGAGAAGCAGACGTGGAGGGCTGCATTGGCTTGGGGTGCATGCCGAGGGCACATTTGTCCTATAGCCCAGAGCTGTAGGGAACCATTGAAGTTGGAGATGGATTCTATGTCAGGCTAAAGCAAGGCCAGCCCTGAAAACACAGAGAGCCCAAACAAGCTAGGTAAACAAGCTGATCCATCACCAAGAAGGCAAGGGGCCCAGGCCAGCAAGGCTGAAGCTGACATTCTCCTCCTGAGTGTATAAACCTGCTGCAGTGGTGGAGCAGCTCCTTCTAGCTCATCAGGGTAGTAAGGGTTCCCCCGACCTCAGCTTTTGTCTCTTTTCTTTACTTTCTCATCCTCTCATTGTCATTCCCTCCAGGAACATCTAGAGCTACATCCAGTTGCCACAAGAACAACTGGCCAAGAGCCATCTTGGAGAGGGGCCAACAGAGCTCAGAACTCAGACCAACTGCTGGGTCCATTCAGCAGCTCCAGCCGAGTTTAAGTCCGCAGAAGGGGCACCGATTGCTGCAGGCTGAAAGGGTCTAGTCTCATTCTCCACAGCCAGAATATAGCCTCACCTTCAGGGGAAATAAAGGTGCAGGCTACCGAGGTTACCCAGTGCTCTCCCAGAGCTACTGCCGGCTTGCTGGGATAAATTAACATGGATCCGGACCCTGTCCTCACATGTCATCTACCAGAGCAGCAGATATAAACCTGGAACTGGACTTCTATGGGGGTTGTTTTTCTTTTTTTTTTTTCTCCTTTATTGTTTGATTTTTTTTGGATTTTTTTCTCCATTATTCTAGCCTTTTTGTGGTTATCACACTAGTATGTTCTTCCTTTCATTAATTTCTTCTCTCTTTCCTTCCTTTCTTCTGTACCTTTTTCTCAGACGTACTGTGATATCCCTTAGTCCTCTAGCCTTACTTTCAATCTCTTCCTCTTCTCCTGCTTCTCTATATTTTCCCTAATCCCTTTTAAATTCTAACCCCTGAGGGTAAAATTACATATTGCATATAATTTTATAATTTTCAGATTTTGTTATATAACTGCAAATTTGGTTCATTTAGTTAAAGGTAACAAAGTGGTTGTTACCTCGGTTTGTCATTTTTAGGCTATGTTTGATGCTATCAGAGTTTGCAAGCGTGGCATAATTGTTCTAACCAGCTGTTCTCCCTATTGTTCCAAGACAGAGACTGACTCAGGGCTGTGGAAGGTAATGCAGGGACTTGCCAGAGAACCAGGGGCTAGGCCAAGCAGGTGGCACTTCTAATCCCCAGGAAACTGAAGAAGCAGGATCTTACAACAGACTCAAAACCCAAAACCCCCCTACACCTGGAAGACACCTCAGAGAATTACTCATTTCCTAAGGGTTCTAACTTCTAGCAATAAAGCAACTCACCATAGGCAATGCCAGGACTTAAACTAAAATAAAGAGAGAAAAGAAAGTGAGAAGACATTTAAACAAGATTCAACCCCAGGCATTCAGTTCACCAAAGGCAAACCCAAGGGCCAATGAGGTGGGACAATCCAAAAGCCACCCACCTGGCCTCTCTGAAGTGATAATAACAAACAAGTTTGAATGAGGCTCTTGAAAAATAATCAAATCATAGATAATTTCTCAGATTGCTACAGAGATGGTATCCAAAGTGAAAAGCATGCTTAGTAACTCTAGAGCAGATACAGATTTTTTTAAAAAAATAGAGGAGCTTAAGAAAATGATGGAAGCCATAGAAAGGAAATGGAATCCATAAGACAGATTCAAGCAGATGTCCAGAAGAAAAAAAAAATACCACTGAAAGTATACATAGCAGAATGAGCCAATGTGAGGACAGAATCTCAGCTACAGAAGTCGCTTGCAGTTAGCAATTGTGTAAAGAAGTTTCTTAAAACTGGCAAGGAATCATGAGGAATCAATCCAGCAGCTGCTAGATGATGCAAAGAAGAATAATTTAAGATTGATTGAAGTTACTCACAAAGCTGAATATTGCACAAATTATATAAAGGGATTGTTCGCAGATATGGCAGAAAACTTCCCTGGTAGTAAAAAGGAATTTGACATACAGATATGTGACTCATATAGAACTTCAACTAGCCATGATCAAAAACTATCTACAGCCAGGCATATTATAGTCAATATTCCAGAAATTCAACACAAGAATAGAATATCAAAAGCTGTTAGGGAAAAGCAATAAATCTCCTGTAAAGGAAAGCACATCAGAATCACAGGTGACTCTCAGTACAAACTTTAAATTCAAGGAGACCTTGGAGTGAAGTATTTCAAGCTCTAAAGGAAAAAAACCTCCAAACCAGATTGATACACCACACAAAACTCTTTCAAAATCAACTGAGAATTAAGATACTTCCATGACGAATAATTATTTGAAAATTTATGACCAAAATAGAACTCCAAAATGTTTTGAAGGATATTCTAGAAAGAAATTAAAAAAACTACAACTCCATGAACCCCAATAGAAGAAATTCACAAGGCAAAGTAAACACTTAAACAGATGGAAGGGGAAAAAAGGGAGCCAACAACAGGAAAATAACACAACAAGAATAAGTCAATACATATCAGTTATAACTATCAATGTAAATGGTCTCAATTCACAAATGAAAAGACAGACTGGCAGAATGGATCAAGAAGCAAGTGAAGTGGCCATCTCCCTGCAGTTTTTGCCTGGAAGCCATGAAGCAACCTTTAAATTGAGTAAAATATAGTATATTATATTTTACCATTATAGCAAAATAGCTTCAGATCAGGAGAGTAGTATGGGCGGATGATGATGGCTTTGCTGTTGACCATGTGAGCCAAAGTTCCTGTGATAGTGAAATGGAGCAAGAATCAACTGATGCTGAAACAGGGAATGCAGGCTCCAATGACAAAAGAAACAGCAAAGAGAGTACATATTTGACTAGATGAAAAGTTGTGAAATGGTTACAATATTAAGTGGAACAATGCAATGTTAGAACAAGACCCAAAATATAATGAGGGTCTTGGCAGGGGTGAAAATATTGGAAAGAGTGACAGCACTGACGTTCACTGTTGGAAATTATAACAGACAAAATGCTAGAGGATGCTGTGAAATAGATAAAAATATTTGGTGAAACACAAAAAAGTGTTTGGTACAACCAATAGCCATATTCAAACATGTATTTATTATGATGCCCCACTAGCTGGACTGCAAACATTCATAGGTCTGCTGCACTTTGCTGTTATTTCTCATGGTGACTGCAGGAAAGTAAAAGACTGAAAAAGAATGTGTCAAAATATGGCTTAAAAATTTATGCCCTTGTAAATGCAAAGACTTGCTATGCTTTCCAGTTAGACATTTACCCTGGAATGCAGCCATCAGGTCCTTATTCCTATAATGATAAATTGAATGATGTTGTAAACAGACTTGTTGCTCCCACCTCCCAAACTAATCGGAATGTAACATCTGACAATTGGTTTAGTAATTTCCAATTGACATTACATTTGCTAACAGAGCAAAAATTGACCAGCGTAGGAATTGTACACAGGAACAAAACAGAAATTCTAAATGAAATGTTATAATTTCAAGGCAGAGAATTGTATAGTACAATCTTTGGATTTCAGAAATATATAACATTGGCTTCATATACAGCAAAGTACAAACTTGTACTGCTGATGTCAACATTTCACCTTGACTGACATATTGATAGAGAAACCTAAAAAATAAAACAGAGGCCTGAGATGGAAACTTTCTGTAATGAAGCCACGGTAGAGTGGGCATTGTTTACGAGTTATGCAGCGACTCTACTGTCACTGGACAGAACGCATTGACCAATATTTGTGCTTTACTCAACCCTAAACACAGGTGGCATAAATAGTTTGATAGTTTACAAAGAAACTAAGAAGTACAAAAGATTATGGAGAAATTTTCTTAGACTATTGGGACTGGAGCGTGTAAGAGATCTCTTACAGCAGAGGAAAAAAGAAATGTTTCTTCCCAGGAAACAACATAAAAATTTATGGACCACACTAGTGAACTGACAGGTAAACAGGCAGATGCAGTATCACAAAAACCTAACCTGACAAACAAAAAAATGTCAACTGTGGCACACAAAGAAAGGACAGGCAAACAAGACACAGGTGCTGTCACCGTGAGCTATACAGTGTGCGGAACGTACAACTGTCAACTGCCTTGGGGGTGACAGTTGAAGAAAAGCTTGTTTCTGCTGTAGACTTTTCTGTGTTTCCACTGTAGTTCACGCAGGTCTTTATTTTTGATGTTATCTTTTAAATTTTGTAAGCAAGTAAACAACTGACGTAGCAATGTTGATATGTATTCTAAGCACTCATTACATATTTGATATTTTCATTATTGATGTATTTCCCTACTAAATGCATGCACAGCAGAAGCTCCTGACAAAACAAGAAGAGGAGAGAGGTGACAAGACTGCCACATGGGAAAGGAAAGACAAGCACTCGTGCTGTCAGGGAAAGCGAGATGTGTGCGCACAACAGGCAGCTGTCGTGTGCGAGGCCTACCTTGAGTGTGACAGCTGAAGCAAAGTTTAGTTTTGTTGTAGAATTCTATTGGTATTTTCTTTGTAGTTTATATTAGGATGCATTTCTGATGTTATCTTTTAGGGTTTCTAAGCAAGTACACAGCTGATGTGAAAATGTTGGTATCTATTCTAAATACACAATATATATAAGAATTTAATACTCTATTTTATGGCTATTTTATGTTAAGCAGATGTCCAGAAGAATAAAATTACTATGTAATATAATAAGAACCTCCTGACTAAATAGCAAGGCCACCGAGAGTGTTCCACAAGACCCGGGAAGTGAAACACATGTGCTGCCAGCAGAAGTGATGCATGTGGCGGAGTGTGCTGCTGTCCCGTGCGCCTCGGTTGTGAGAAGTGATGTAAACCTAGTTTACATAAAGTGCTATTGGTGTTTCCATTGTAGTTCATTGAAGAATTTATTTGTGTTGCTCTTTTTTAGATTTTTTTGCACCAAAAAAATAGTCAATGTTGAAAATTTTGATGCTTTTTTATAAACAATAATATTAAAAATTTAATACTGTTTTTGTGATTTTTTTCCTCCTACTGAGTACTTGTTTCATATAATAAAACTCCTAATATAAGATTAATAATTCATCAATAGAAACGTTCTAAAGAATACGTGGGGGTCTGGCAGACCCAAACTTCTGTAACTTGATGACAAAACCGGTGTCGTGCTGCGGTAAGTGCTGGTGGAGCGGGCACTGTAAAGTGTAAGTCCAGCCGTGTTATTCTGAGTTTGAAGCCTCCCCAAGTCTCCCCACCTAAGCCAGAGGGAATGTTAAAGCTCTGCCTCCAGACCATCCTGTGGTCACATCTCCTGTGCCCAGCCTCCAGTCATTCTGCAGAACCTCCTTCCTACCCGGCAAACACACAAGACATCCCCCAGCTCACAGAACTGCCCCTGCTCCGACTTCCGCCTAGAGTCCTCTTCCTGCAGGTGCCTGTCCTGTACTTCTTTCATCTACTTTTTATTTATTTTTAAATAAGACACAGTTACCTGTTCTCCGTTTTATTACATGTTTGCAGGGCGGAAGGATCACATGCATTGTTGAACCTGGGCCCTTGCGGTGAGCTGCACCCTCAGCCCTCACTTACGCCTTTTGTTTTGAGACAAGACATGGCTGCATTGCTGAGGCGAGGATGGAATCTGAGACCCTCTTCCATCGGCCTCCTGACCGCTGGGGTGATGGGCCTGAGCCTCCTTTGTTCTCTAATTGGGTTCTTTATCTCACTTTCCTCTCATCCTTTCCATCTTTTTTTCTTTTTCAGTTACAAACCCTTCATTTGTCTTGTGAGTATCATGCAGATAGTCACAGAGAAATGTCCCTGTCCTTGCTGCATAAACCACAAGGGACCCGTCGATGTGCTTTGAGCTCCTAATTGGCTTGTGCTGTCCATTACACTTTTCTCTGACAGTGTACCGTGGAACTTTTGATCCCATTTATCTTCTCTGACCACTTCCTAGAAAATCACCCCACAGAGGGCAGGGATTGCTATTGCTCCTAACCTGCGGACAAAGATGCACTCAAAGCACTTAGAAAGCGTTTAGGAAATAGGCATTGAGCAGGCAAATTACAAGCGGTTCTGTGTGACAAGACAAGGAACGGGGGAGACGAGGAGCAAGCAGCAGTCGCACTGTGGAGCTCGGGCCGTCTCACAGCCGCCAGCCGTGGAAGGCAGTGCCTTAGACACTGGCCCCCACGGCTGGATGCTGAAAACAATCCAAGGGAGATTTTCATTCAAAAGAATTCTACTTGCATGAGATGCTTGTTTTTCACATTCATTTTTTTCACTGAGCCAATAAACTCATGAAGCCTACTGAGTATCAAATTCATGGATTCATAACTAAGAAACAAAACGCCTACATATTTTATTCAGAACCTCAAAGCAAGTCAATAACTGAACCAGAATAATGAGCTACAGTTTCCACATCCTCAGTCACTATTTGAAGTTGCTGAATGCTACTCCAAAAGTCCTGGTATTGTCCTAAAGAATAATGGCCTGAGAGTTTGCTATTGCTACTTCTCTAGTAACTGAGAAAGAATCTCACAGCTGAGCCGAGGGAGGGACCCGATTTTATACCAAATGACAGCTCTTTGCTAGACCGGACTCACACAGAACATCAGCTCTCATCCCATTGGTTTTGCTTGTGACCATTTTGTTTTTAAAGTGTTGGGTGTGAAAGTATCTTCTGCTTTCCCTTTCTACGAGCTAAGCTGTTCTCACTGGCATTAATAGTTCTAGAATGCATTTAGAGAATGTGTAGTATTTAATGGAGTTTTATGACCAATTACGGATGTTATGGCCACTCTGATATTTCTAGCCGTATTTACTGTGATGTTATACACGCATATTTTCCCTGAGAAAATTTCCAAGCGGTCATCAGAGAGCTGCAGTGTATTTTAAATAGAATTACTATTCTTACATGATTAACTCTTCATTCTTGATGCTAAAAGCATCATCAGTCATTTCTTTTGCATTTAAGCCTGAGCATCATTACTGTTTATCACCTAAATGAAGGCTAAGGGAGCAGCACAGTAAGTAAACACCCCTCCTTTTATGGTTTGCTGTCTTCAGAATGTATGCCCAAGAGAGGGGCTCCGTTTCTCGCCTTTAAATTAACTAATTCGACAATTTCAGAAGCTGTCAAATAACCTGGAGATAATAACTGGCCTTATGTTTACTGGTTTTCGCTTGAGGTTTTATAAAGTGTGTCCTTGTTGTCTTAAATTAGTCCTGGTGAAGCACAGGCATCCTCCACGCTCTCTGTGTACATATAAACACAGCAGGTCCACAGTCATGGGCTTAAAATAGAGCCACGAATGTAACACAAGCCATTTGTCTCTTTGTCTGACATTCCTTCCTGCAAAGTGTGAGAAGTGGGCTTTCAGGTTCAGGCAGGTAGTGAAAGTAATTTCATGGAAAGTAGAAATTATTTTCTATCTGTTCCGCCTTCTCTGGCGCCAAAAATAAGGGATCAAACCCCTCACTTTCTAATTGTTTTGACTCTAACTCCTACTCTTCCTCTTAGAATCACAACTCACCAGGTCAAAGTTACTTTTTTTGACTTTTACATCTCTTTTTTGACTAGTTTCTTTGTATTTTCTTTGGTTTTCACCAAGATAAAAAAAGATTGATAAAGCTTACAACAAATAAGTCACAAATATACCACACTATGTAATGCACTACGCTGAATTTAACACAACATAGCACCTAAATGTGAAAATGTGCCATTGTCACAACAGAATAAAGTGAGTTACTAACAGTCATTTATCTACAGAAAAATTTAAAAACTTTTAAAATATTTGTATCTATATGTCTACAATTATTCTCACACAAATTTTGAGTATGTTGTATATGTAATGAACAATCACTTTCAAATATTTGAAGGTTTTTAAATGTTGACATTTTAAACTAGATTGTACCAGTACTACCTCTAGAATCCATTTATGAGTCTAAATTCTGACAGAATTTTCTAGTTAAGCAATAAACAAAGGTTTATGCTAATATCAATTGGAGAAATTTTTATGTCCATATCTTGTTTGCTGAGCAATTAGTTTAAAGATAACAGCATATGATGTATTAAACACCATTATTCTCCTATTAATCTGTTATGAAATTTGTTTCATCTTTTTTTTCCTTAAATTAAACTTAAATTTTTTTGAAAAATACTATGCAGTTATCTGTCAGTACTGGTCATTTTCCTCTTAGTGACACAAACACCTGACATTCACAATTTAAAGAAGGAGGAGTTTACTTTGGCTCATAGTTCCACAAGATTTGGTACAGAGTCAGCTGACTCCAAGACAGAAGTGCTCAGCAGAGGTACTCTGCTCCTCTCAGGGCGACCAGAAAGCAGAGAGAAAAGGAGCGAGAGAGAGAGAGAGAGAGAGAGAGAGACAGAGACAGAGAGATTGTCTTAGTTACTTTTCTCATCATGCAAAATGCATTTAGCATATCTTTTAGAACCATAAAATTATTATTATTTTCAGCATTTCTTAAAAGCCCAAGTCCAGAATCCTCTCTGAGACTCCAGGCAAACTCTTGATGTAAACTCCTACAAAAATTTTTTAAAAAGTTAAATACTTGCAACATCTAATGGCATAGGGTAAACACATTTTAAAGCTATGAATGGGGTAATAGATATACAAAGCAGACCAAAACCTAGCAAAGCAAGCATTAAATCGTACAGTACCACATCCAGCACTCAGGAAAGGTGGTAGAGAGGTGTGAGCTCCTAAGGGCATGGGCAGCCCCACCTCTGTGGGTTTGCTGGTTGCAGCCCAAGGACCTCTGTAGCCAGGGCCCAAGGGAATACGTGACTGTGACACTAGACTGTCACACATGCTAGGACATGCGAGATCGTGAACAGTGAATACTGCCACTGTGCGCCGAAGAGAAAGGCTAATGCACAGATGCGCGGTAGACTGCAGGGAGCTGTCTGGTGGCTCTCCAAGTTAAACACTCGTGTGGCTCTGAGACCACGGTGAGTAAGAGAAGCACTGAATCTGTGACCGAACAGTCACGGCACCCAAAATGACTCCTCGCCATCATCCCCAGGAAGGCCTAACCAAGTAAGACAGATGCATAAGCAAATTATTGAACCTGTGATAGAGAAAAGCTACTGTCAGAGAGAAGCCAATAAACTATAAAATATCCAACAATGAATTAAAACAAACAAAAATATTTGATTGTATAGAAGTTAGGCATACAGTGTGCTTTGATATTCATAGACATAACAAATGTTTGTAAAGAGAAGCAATTTAACATACCATCACCTCACATAGCTACCTTAGCACAGTAACGGTGCCTAAAACCTATCGTATTAGAAAACTTTCAGCCCGCAAAATAATATTATTATCTGTGGTTTCACCTTGTACTTTAGGCCTTCAGATTTATTCAACTTTTGCGTGTCTTGTTTAAATTCTGTCTTCCAGTTTCATCCAAATTGTTCATGCTGTTGCCTACGGTGGCATCTCCTTTCCAAAAGATGATAGATATAGATAGATGATAGATAGATAGATGATAGATAGATGATAGATAGATAGATAGATAGATGATAGATAGATAGATAGATAGATAGATAGATAGATAGATAGATAATAGAGAAATATCAAGAGGGAACTAAAAAATGGTCTATAGCTGCTTATTTATATAAGGCTGTTTATTATTTTATTTTTTGTAAAACAGACAAGGTTTCCAAGATTTCACGGGACCATGGAAACCTATGCTTTGACTCTTTCCTGCTCGACCTCCCTCCCCATATTAAAGGTTTCCACTAAAGACGGTCCTGACCAAGTGCAATGAACACCCTAAAGGAGAACTCAGAGCTCCCCCATGTTCTTGAGGGGGACACTAAGGACATGGTAACTGTCACCTTCCCTTCAAGCGCATGCATTGCAGATTTCCTTTTTCATTTCAAATATGCATCTCTTAAATTCTCATGAGTAAAATTTAGCACACCAATTTAAACGAGTAAATGAAAATTCGATGAGAATGAAAAAGGATTATTTTTCTCTCTGATCACATAACTGATTGTCAGAATTAGATAAATTCAAATCTGTATTAAAACAATGTTGAGCTTTAGGCTTTTAGTATACAGCTGTGTACCTCAGCGATATCTCTTAGAAAACCAAGGAATCCGAAGACACGGTAGCAGCGAGCGGTGCTGGGTTACAGTGCACAGACTCTGACTCGGCTCAGGAGGAGTCTCGGGAGTGCAGTGAACATGACGTGGAAAGTGACAAGCGAAGTGATTCCTGCCTCAACCCTGCCACTACTTTATTATAACAGCAATTTGTTCTCCCTTCCTGGGACTTTGCTGATTCTCAAATCTTCGACCACTGGGGACCAAAGAGAATCGATATTAAATTGACACATCAGTCAAGCTCCTAAATCAATCAGTCAGATCAAACTCCTAAGACAGGTTTCAGCTTTGTGAAGGAGACAGTGACATAGCCCGTGTCCCCATTGTCACTGTGAAGTGGAAAATTGTTTTCTTCTTTATTTGTTCTGAGAATTCCCACCTTTGTTATGACTTTAGAAACTAATAGTATGTGACTGTTAAATTTAAGTCACTGTAGACTTACTAAATTCCAGAAATGAATGGGACTTGAAAAACCATTTTGTGCCTAATTCATCATCATTTTGTGAGAGGTTTACATGTTTGAATTTCTATTTCTATTTTCCTGAGTGTGAAATTAAAGAATACAGACACCTTTACTGGACTTTGTCTTGATTCAGGTGACATGCTTTAGCATCAAAGGCAATGTTCAGTACCCACTTGCTAATCATTGGATGCTGTGAATTTTAAGAATTAAGGAACACTTTCAGTAAGACCAGCATGAAAGTAAATAAGTATGTACTGAAGCTTGTTTTTCCCTCTTTCCCATAACAGGAAACAGAAGCAAAAAAGAAAAGGGAAATTTGCTTGTACTGTGATAAGTTGAAAACACCAATCAAAGATTTTACATTTTAACGTTTTTCATGTAAGAAAAGGAAAAAAAATCAATTTTGTATACTCTTTCTTTTCCTTTCTTGTTTTCAAATTCTGCAATTCATATCTTCAATTTATTTTTCTTTACCTTTTTAGCAGGTGTGTATAATCAAAGATACTGATTATTGTGCATAATCAAAGACAGTGTTATAGAGGAGATTTCAGAACCATAGTACAAATAGCTGAAACTATTTTTGAACATAAGAAAATATGTTGTTGTGTGTCATAGATTCATGTTACCTTAAAGATTTAAGTCAGCATCTGTCTGGGACATTTGTGTTTAAGTGTCAGTGATCTTTCAAAATGAACAAGATCTTCATCTTAGAAATAATCTCATTTTTTAATCCAACAGAAATCTGAGTACAAGATGTCTTGTAGCAGATTGTTTCAAGTGGGTTCATTGATTTTTCCCATGGGTTTTGTGGAGCACCGGTACATGCAAAATGTGATTTGAATCCACTGCCTAACTTAATTTCTGACCCCATGTTTGACTAAAAGGCCAGCTGGCCTCAGCGACACGGGGCCTGGGGGTGGATGGAGAGACACTCGGAGCCTGGAGCCTGCAGTGATGCCACCGAGTGACGCAGCACAGAAGCAGAAAGACAGACCCGTCAGAGCAAGGGGAGCGGGCTGGAACCAGTGCCAGCGACAGGACGATCTGGGCAACAGAAGTGAGGGACGCCCTGCTCGTCCACGGCCTAAGGTGCATTTTTCAATTATGAAGTACAGAACGAGCGACGTGTGGATATGAAGAAACAGGGAAGACAAGGCCGACCCCTCGTGTAAGAGAAACTCCCGCCAGGGCGCATCCCCGCTCCGGCAGGGCCAGGTGAGCTTCTGCACCCTGAGCTCCGTGCGTGTGGAAAGCTGGGGCGCCCGGTCCCTGTCACCCCGGGGAGCGCTGAGCAGGCGCAGCCTGAGGCTCAGGAGCTGATGCAGACAGCGCCTCACCTCTGGGGCTCCCCTCACCCCGCAAATCCCGGGCTCCATCTCACCAGACAGAAGCCTCGCAGAGGACGCGGGAGAAGGGAATTCTGCAAAACCCCACCCGAGCTTCGCAGAGCTCTCAAGGCCAGCGAAAGGCGAGGGAAGTCGGAGACACCGGGGGCCTTAGCTAGGAAAAGCCTCACCAAGTATGGTGAGTAAAGTTAACGTGCGATCTTGAAACTGAAAAATCTCATTGAGGAAAAGCTAATAAAATCTGAATAAAATATGAATTTTAGGAATAATTTATTAGAATCTGTTCATTAGTTGTGATAAATGTATCAGAAATGTTAAGATGCTAACAATAGAGAAATGATACCACAGTATCTAAGAAATAATGGCAAGGACAGAGTCCTTACAAATTCAGCACAGAGAGAAATCTGAACATTTTTGATCTGCACTTGATTGAATCCATGGAGGCCACAGTTACAAAAAGCTGGCTGTCATCTTTCTCTAGCCTAAGAGAACTCAGGAATGAAGAGAAAATTAAATGACAGCTGAAACCTCTATGCAAATTTGCAAAGTGCTGTCAGTGTGTGTGGGCGTCATACTCCTCTGCGCTAGCTGCGGGCAAGGAAGCCAGCGCCCTTTTCATTCGGTGTCAACAAAGGTGCAGTCACTTCCTAAGCACTAATACACACGGACTAGGACACGTAAGTTCCTGTGTGTCGTGATTTCCTACACAGAATGCGCCCATCTAAGGAGCGTCTGGACCCAGCGTGCTCACACTACCGGTGACCGCAAGTCACTCGGGTGCACTCTCTGGTCACCTCGGGCTTCACTCTGCCCATCTTGGCTGTATACGCAGGACTGGATTCAGACGCGTGCGGTCGGTGCAGCTCCCTCTGCATTCGCATTTGACCAATCCCTTCAAGGTGTCAGGCCCGGGGTGTTTTGATATATACACATATATGTGTGTGTATATGTATAGCTAGAAAGAGAAGAAATGTATTCATACACTTCAGGAAAAGAAAATTGTATAAATATTTTAATACTAAGTTTATTGAGACATCACAAGATTAATACAAGTTATCTTAGGCCTCTATAATTATAGGAGGTGCTGGGAGTGGCAGCCGTGAGCTTCCAGGTATTTATTAGTACACAGACTGCTGCTTGGATAACCTTGGTCACTGAAATTGCTGCCCATGTATTTTGCAGTTTTTCTTTAAGTGCCAGCAGTGGGTTTTCTGCAATAAATGGTGTTCTCTTGGGTCTCCATAGAAGACTAACACTGTCTGTTCAGAAAATTATTATTTTTCTTTTCCTGAAGTGTGTATCCATTTTTGGTGGATTCTGTATATCTGTTGGATTTCTGTACATGGTCTGCTTTGACAGACACTGCTGGTGGCTTATGACAAATAAAAGTTTACTTAGAAATCACTGAATACTTTTAGTAAAAAAATAAAAATAGATAAAAAAAAGAGAAGGAGAAAATGTAAGAGGAGGAAAGAAGGAAGAAAAGAGGGCGGGAGGAAAGGAAAGAAGAAGAGAGGGAGGGAAGGAAAGAAGGAGGGAGAGAGGGAGGGACGGAGAGAAGGAAGGGAGGAAGAAAGGAAGGAAGGGAGGGAGGAATGGAGGGAGGGAGGAAGGAAGGACCAGTCTCTGAATTCCAAGTACAGAGCCAGTTGTGAAATATATCTCTGAAGAGTATTCAAATAAGCAGAATAAAATGCTGTTCGGTTATTTTTATGTCAAAAAAAAAAAAAGGCCTGTCTTGACGCCGCTCTTCAGATGATGACATTCGGGGAAAGCTCAGCACTGAGCCAAGTACCTGAGCTGGGCTGAGCAGTGGCGGCTGGACAGTGTGCCCAGCAGCCCCCTGAATTCCTGCTCGTCACAACCTGTCAGAATAACGGATGGGCACTGTGCAGAAATTTAATTTAAATAAGTCTGGTAAAAAAACCTACCTTCCTTGTGAGAAAAGGTACTTCATGTAAGAAGTTCATCTTATTTATGGCGAACCCGGACAGGTAATGCATGCAGGCTTTTCCAATCTATTCCTTCGTGATAAAACAAACTTTAAACAGCTATCATGAATGCAACCATCTGAAATTCTCTTGCCCTTACTGTATTTTTTATACTTGTCAGCTGACTATAGATTCTGTGTTCCAAATTATCAAAATTTGCTTTCTGTTTCTTTACTGCATCCACAGTGATAAACTTCCCATTTTAAGTAACAGTAAACATTGAAAAATACAGCACCGTGATTTCTATAATTCTTTGGTAAGTTATATGTGTCTCTTGTGTGGCACTTCTCCCTTTTAAATAAATAAAAATGTACTGTTTTCTAAATATTTTATGAAAGATTACATTTTACACTGTCTAGTACTAAGACAGAGTTACGCATTGCTTGTCCTTACTGTAATAGTGATACGAAGAGAGCATTCATCTCTGTATGCCATGCTAATAACCAGTGCACCAGCCAGTGTACCAGCCAGTGTTAGGATTTACTGACCTTTGAAATACTGAATATACCTTTCTCACCAGAGATGTTACATCAAATCATATCCACTGATGATGCAGATATACCTAGAAATTATCAACACTGTGGTTGATCTCTGTATATATAGAGATCTACGTCTGTAAACCTGTATGCTTGGTACAGGTAGACTAAGTGTGTGTGTGATCACTCAGTGCATGCAATCCTTAAGCATTATGTCAGAAAAACCCACTTTATTTTGTATATGATCAATGCACTGTGCTAAAAATTGGAAGAGTTACAAGCTGAGCACAAAGAAAACAGCTCAGGCAGGGTCAATGCATGCACGTGGGTCAGCATCAGTCACAGCGCGATATGAGCCGAGGGAAAGGGCCGGCAGCACGTGGTCTGTGACCAGGGAGCTGCAGTTCACAGAGACAGAGGCCGGAGAATGGTAAAACCAGGCCTGAGGCAGGAAGTGCACTGCAGAGGCAGAGCCGGAGCCAGGTAGCCTGGTGACCTCCGCGGCGGGAACAGCATGAGGAGCGGTGGGAACAGCATGAAGGGCGGCCCAGGGCCGGGCCAGGAGGGCAAGAGGAGCGGCCCAGGTAGGAGGACGTGCCTGGGACCCACCGGCCGCCGCCTCCCTCTGGCCCCCACCGGGCAGCAGATTGCTGCCTGCTCCTCTGAAGTTTCTCACCTGCAAGATATGGAAGTTGAACCAGATCAAGAGTTTCCAAACACAACTTTACGGAGCTCCAGTACGCAATAAATAGCACGTGGTACTTACTTAGTTACAGGGACACACACACCCTTCCCAGCTAAAGGGGCTGCGCTTTTCAACCCCATGGACAAATAGACTTGAAAGTTGGCATCAAACATGTTTTAAAATGCGCGCTGGAGGAAAAATCACTACTTTTTAAACTTCCTTATACTTATCTACTTGAAAAACTAAAAGACACTGAAAAATAGATGATGAATAAAGGGATCAGAAATATATTGGGGAAAGAATATAAAACAAAATAAACTAAATCATGTTATTCAAGGGCAGGGGGTTCTCGCTCAAAGGCACAAGAGCCTGTCTGGCAAGTGTGAGGTCCCTGGTACAAAACAAAACAAACCAACAAAGATACAAGAGCTAGAGTATAAAAAGGATCCTTAGAAACACTTTAAGCAAAATACGCATGATGTTTATGTAAAACAAAATTTAATAAACTAATGAAGAAAGCGGTATCAGTTCCACCTCACAGTTGATCAGAACAGTTACAGAATAGGAAAATAATGACAAAATCATATTGCCTTCTGAGGCATTCTAACATAAAAATGTAAGTATTTCCTCTCAAAAACTTGGAAGGCTATTTTCAGAACTAGACAAGCTAATTCTGATATTCTAATTGGAAAATAAAAAGAATCTCAAAGAATATACTAATGAATAATCATGTATCTCATTAGGAAGGTATATCCTTCCTAATGAGATCTCAATTATAATAACCATTTTACTTACACATAAATAGGCAGATAAAAAGAACAGAAAAAAGAGTCCAAAACAGATTAGACTTATTATTGTTTGAGTATATGACAAGAGAACAGAGCCAGTAGGGTAAAAATTATTCAAGAAATGATATTGGATATGTAGATTATCTGGCTAGAGAAAATGAATTCACAAAATAAAATTTAAAGGAAAATAAATTGCATATGTGTCAAATAATCCATAAGGATAATCCATAAGATTATGAGAAGAAACCATTACAATTTTGAAAAAGTAGTTTTAAAAAGTCACTTCTACATATAAAACAAAAACAACAGAGATTTGTTCCACCCCAAAACAATTTTTTAAATCTTTTTGAGTATATAAGCACTATGCTAAAAAAACAATCTGGGAAAATCACTTACAACACATTTGGAAAAGGGTAACTTTCAACTGCATAAATCGAGGATTAAAGACGGCCACAGTTCATGAAGAAGCCCTTCCTTCTGCAGGAGAGCGGGCCTTCCTGACGGCTCCGAACTGAGTGCTGACGTGTGCTCCCTGTAGTTAAGCAAAAGTGATGCCATCACGGCCCCTAAGGCCTTCCCTTTAAAATGATCAGCGGTCTCTGCTTTGATCATGTAGAGGCTGAGGCCACCATGACCATGAGAAAAGCCTGACCGCCACACTGAGCGGCTTTGTGGAGAGCGCGGCTGGCCAAGCCCCAGTTGTGTGTGTGAATAAAGACTTCAGACACCTACAGCCCCAGCTGTGATCCGATTAAACACCAAGCGAAAACCACCTACCTGTGCTCATCCAACCTCGGTAAGCCGTCGCTTTGCATTGAGCTTCCCCAGTGGTTTATCAGCAATGGAGAAGGAGAATGATATGAAACAAGCTCCTATGAAATCAGGAAAAACATAACCAACAGCGAAATAAACCAAATACACACAGGAAGTTACATTTTCCAAAGATGGTAACGAAACAACTCCCATCTCATGTGCTCTTCCTCAATGGTTTTTCTACACTCCACCAAGAAGTTTGTTTCTTTTGCCCATAAATCTAGGCTGATTTAAACGACTGCTTTACTAATAAAATGCAGACAAAATGACATTCTGATTCAAATAAGGTGAAGTCAGAAAAGTCTCACAGTTTTCATTTGGCTGCTGTATTAATTTTCTTCAGTTGCTAGGGCAAAATACCTAGCACTGCAGTTTGAAGGAAGAGAGATTTATTTGGGTTCATGAGTTCAGACATTTCAGTCCATGGTTGACTTGCTCCAAGGCAGAAGCATCATGACAGAGCCCAGATGTTCAAATCAGGGAATCCGGGAAACTGAACAGGAAAAGAGCTGGGACCCAATAGTCCCAAGATCAGGCCCCATGTCCCACCGCCAAGCACACCAAGAAGTAAGTGTGCTTTACTAATCTCCTCATCCACCTCGGTCCAGTCACGGTAACAATCAGCATTAACCATGGCAAGTGTCTAGAGCATTTACTACCAGATCTTCCTCAGAATCTGGCTGGTAGCTCATGAGACACCCCAACCACACAGAGTGGCTGAAAGTAAGGAGTAGCTCAAATTCAGCTCTTGGCAAAGAACTGGTCACACCCAAGATGCATACACCATCTTGGATGTTGAGAATAGTTGAGAACTTGGGTCACTACGGTGCAGCTCCATCCCTGGCTGCCTAAAGAGAAAGCTGCCTCCCACCCTTACAGCACCAGCTTTAAAGCTTTTAAATGTGGGGGGAGAGTCCTATCCAGCAAGAGAAATGAGAATCGTGGCCTATCATATGTTTCTATATCCATGCTTGTGCTTCCAGCTAACTCCCCAACAAATCGCTGCTGATCTGTCATCCAGAAGGTGCCTGAGCCCCACAGGATGGTGGAAGATGTGCCGTGCTGTGGTCTTTCTTGGCACAACGTGGCTGTGACCTAGAGGCTTCCACACCCAGAAACAACTGAAATCTGCTTAACTGGAGGACAGTAAGGCAACAAACTAGCATAAGTGATACTTGTGAAGTATTTTTAGAAAGAAGAGAGTGAGAAATTCTTGGAGATTGGAGCTAGTGGCCTCCACAATTCTGTCGGATTTAGCTCTGACAACTCCACTGGGTTTTCACAATGAAGTGATAGAAACCTTCTTATGACTCTGGCAAAGGAATGTATATTTTCAGGGTGCTGTGTGATGATTTGATATATGCATATGCTGTACAACATTCCAATGAAGATAAATGGATTTGTCTCCTCAAACATCATTTCTTTGCAATGAAAACATTCAAAATCCTCCCTTGTAGCTTTTCAGAGATAAGCATTGTTATTTACAGTCACCTTACTGTACAACAGAGCACCAAAACTTCTTATTCCACACAGCCTCTACTGACCAACCACTTCCCATCCTCCCTCCCCTTGACTCTTTTTGGCATCAATTTTTTTGTAGATGTGAATTGAGATGTCAACAAATACATTAAATCTGACTGGTTAGACTTGAAAGACACATACTATATTAATAGATTTAAAAACAAGATTCAAGTATAAGTTGCTACAAGAAAATCACATTGTCTTTAGTTATTTTTCTCTCTCCTTGTTGAGACAAGATACCTGATGCCAAAAATGAAGAAGGGAAGGTTTATTTCTTACAATTTTGGAGGTTTCAGTCCATACCCAGCTAGCTCCAAGTGGCAGGATAGTGCAGCAGGGCTGCTGGAAACAGCAAAAGACCCAGAGACACCTGCTTACATTGTATGTTGGCTCCACCCCTGGGCAGGTGCAGCACTCACCACCAATCCGAGCACTACACAATGAACCAATCACAAACGCTAGATTTGGTTGTGTCCATGATTACATGAGGCTTGGGGGAGGCCATTGACATAAACCATGAGACACATACATGGGTTAGATCAGTGATAGTGAGCCTTTTAGAGTTTTCAATGATACAAACAGCCCACTGTGGCACATATATGTAGGTTCACCATCACGGGGTTAGATAAAAGATATGCAATGCTTCCACTGTTCAATACACCAATATACCTATCTGGACCTTATACTGACAGATGTACTATTATGTAAAGAAGACTTCAAAGCAATGAAGACTATCAGGAATTAAGGACATCATATCATACTAACAGGTCAATTCTCCAAGAAAACACAGCAATACTAAAGCTTTGTTTACCTCACAATAGAGCACCAAGATACAAGAGGCAAACAATAAATTTTGAGACTTGAATGTTCCTCTATAGTAATTTATAAGAAGGCAGTAATAGGTAGGGCTAGTGTTGAAGTGTATGGCACTAGAAATCAATTTGATTTAATTAACATTTATTGAGAACTCCTTCCAACAATAGCACAATGTATCTTTTTTCCAGGTTCATTGTAACATTAGCCAAAGTAGACCACATTCCATAGCATAACACACATTTTTAAAAATTAAAAAATAGAAATCACACAAAGTATGTTCTCAAATCACAACACAATTAAACTATAGAATAGTAACAAAACTAAACCTTTAAGACTCATGAATATTAGAAATTAAATAACATACTTCTTAACCACATAGAAGAACTAGGGATGGTCAATAAACTCATGAAAGAATGTTCAGTATCTCTGGCCATTAATGATATTCAGATTAAAGCAATACTGAGATTCCCTTTTACTCCAGAAAGAATGGCTACCATCCAGAAATTGAATAATAACAAAGGGAAAAAAGTACTCTCCTACATTGTGTGTAGGAATGTAAAGTAGCACAACCATTATGGAAATCAGTGCAGAGTTCCCAAAAAGTTAAAACTAGAAATTCTGTTAGACTCAGCTATTCCACTCTTAGGTATCTTCCCAAAAGATCTAAAGGTATTGTATTACAATGATGCATACATAGGTATGTCTGCAGCAGCACAATTCACAGCAGCTGAATTTTGGAAGTGACCAATGTGTCCATCAACAAACGAATGGATAAAGAAAATGTGCTACTTATGCACAACGGAGCAGTGTTCTACCATATAAAAGTATAAACTAGAGTCATCTATAGGAAAAAGTATGCTCCTTGAGACCGTGTTACATAAAAAAATCAAACATGCAAGTGTAGCTGGTTTCTCTTATATGAGAACACCAAATCTAAATAAAGAGGAAAATAAAAATAGTAGGAAGTAAGAAGAAAGATCTTTTGCAGATGGGGAGGGGACCAAGAGATGTGGGAAGTGGAAGGAGGGGAAAGTTACAGAAAGAATTGCGGTGAGTTATGCACACATGCTGACTCCCCAAGAGGGATGCGATCGTTGTGCACTGTGAACATGTACAATGACAGTAAAAATTTAAAAGCAAAGCACAGAGCTCTCAACACTGTGGAATAAGGTTTGGCTGTTTCCTATTTTCAATAACAAAGACAATTATCTCACATCAAGGATCCATTATAAACAAGACTTTTTTGATGGTAAGGTTAAAACCATGAAGCACTGTAATATCCATCAAGAAAGTTACTAGACATATTATAGCTCTGCTTCACTCAAATACACATTTCCTAGGATTAGAGATTATAACAATGTCTTATATTATGATCTGTTATTGTCTCCCTATAGAAATCATCTACTATAGTAAAATCACTGCAGCATACTTTTCCAAATCAGTCATTTCCATCAATCAAAATTATCACAGAACTACATTACTTTTTATTAGAAGCAAAAGATCTAATATTGTGAGCACTAATTGCAAAGTAGTGCAGCTTCAAATTTCCATTTAATATGCTGAGATTCTTTCTGAAGAAGGTGATTTTGATGGAGAAAGATCATAATAACCTCCTTCACTTAATAAAATTTGAGGAGAGAAATTCGACCTCTGGTTTTAATCTCAAATGGATATCTATAATATAGGATCATACCATATCATGTTACATATGTGTAAGGAAAAATGCAACTCTCCTTTCAAAAGTTAACTGAAATAAATTCCCTATAGTTTTATTAGTCGGCATGGACACAATACAATATAAAATAGAAAAGCATGTTTATACTGTAGTAAAAATAGAAATGATAAATGAAAATTCTCTCAGTAAAGTATTAGTCACTTTGTTGATTTTATCTATTCATTTACTTATTATGTGTTTGTGAGCCAGGCCCTTGCTCTGCAGTGTGGGCTGGCCCAGAGCTGGAGATCCTCCTGCCCCAGCTTCCTGAGTGCTGGGATTACAGATGTACACTGCCACACCTGCTTTCCTCTCCGTTTAAATTGTGTTTTTCAAACACTTGTAAATTGAATTCGTTTTATAAAGATACGTAGCTGCGATTATAGCAGCTGCGTGTTACACTTGCCCTCGCGTCAGAGGCCACGGACTCTGCCCTGACAGGAGAGAGCCGGAGAGACGAGGCCTCTGTGCGAGCCACCCGCCCGAGGACTGGGGTCGCTGCGAGCCGAAGGGGAAACAACAGCAAGGAAGGTTTGATGACAACAGCACGGGAGCCCCGCGAGGCGGACCAGCCCGGCAGCGGGGCCCAGCAAGGACACCGGGCTTCCCGGCCGGGCGCGCCTGCCCTGCGCTCCCCTGCGCACACGCTGCGCGGTGGGTTTCGCAGCAGAGCCTGACGGAGGAGCCAGCACCCCGAGTACCAGCCAGACAGACAGACGGATGGACGGACGGGGACAGTGCAGCCCTGGGCGCGCAGCACGGCCCGGCCCACACCACCGGGCTGCTGATCTTCCCGGCCGTCACCTGGAGCAGGTGGTCGGCTCGGGGAGTAACGGACCCGTTTCCGTGGGTGCCGTTAACATTCTCATCCATCAGCCGCTTCGTCCTCTGATTTCCTCAGAACATGTTAATGACGAGATCACTGCACAACCTTGAAGTTAATGGCATCTCTTACAGATGTAAAATACCCCTTCACGTGGGCCGGTTCCTACTTTTAAAAGTAGAGCCATCCCGTAGTTTCCACTGAGGGCTGTTAGGGGTGATTGAAAATGAATATTGTATGAAATCACCATAAAAGCAATTTCAGGTGGATGTGAAGCAATCCCAGAATTATTGGATGAACAGTCATCACACCTTGCTGTCAGGAGACGGATGACAGTAATCAATATCTTATTAGGAAGCCCGTTATAACCTCCTTCCTACAGCGCATGCTCGCTGTTTGTTTTGAAACTAAAATAATTACAAGTGAAGTTTAACAACTAAATAGAACAATGGGTTAATCTATAATAACCAAAGGTAATTAGTTACCACTTCTGCTTTACCAGAAAGGAATTTACAGGACATTACTAAAGGTATTAATTAATCATTTATTCAAACTCTCCACGATGCCATTGATAACAGTGTTAAATTGTGTAATGTATGATTTTGAAATTGGTCCATTTCAAGGAACCATATATGTAGTTTCATCAAATGACTAACAATGATATAAATTGAATATTTTTCTAATAATCTAAAAATAGTTAAATCTACCCGATTTCTGAATTGTAGGTTTTCCTGAGCGTCTCCGCCGGGGAAGCCGTGGTTTACCCTGGAAATGAGGCCCCGGGCGCTGAGCGGTGACCATGGCACAGCCGGTGACTTCCAGGCCTTAACCCGCGCACCCTCATCCCGGCGCGTCCTTCCTGGATACACAGTACATCCGTCCAAAGCTTACACTACCGAGGCTAGGAAGAGTTCGCTGATATGATCTAAAATGGTCTGCATCTGTGGGGTGCCAGACGGCACTCAACGCATGCACGCGCTCTGTGAGGTTCCAGCGACGCGGCACGTTTGTCACCTTGAGCGCTGGCCGTTTCTTTGCAGTGGAGACACTTCCTCCGGCTCTTCTGGGGCGTAGGGGCTCTGGTGTTATTTGAGTTACCCCACCGTGCCATCCGGCGAGGGGATCAGTCCCTCCCTCGGCCCCCCACCTCCCTCTGCAGCCGCTCTGCGCGGACCCCTGCGGGGACTGCCTGGGGCAGTGCCTCCCTGGCTTCAGTTAACGCGAGTGTGACAGGATTCCTCCTGCCACCCACAGTCCTGCGCGATGGTTCCCGGAGCCCACCGGGTCTCCTGTGGCTGGGGCACTGGTTCGCGCCTCCTGGGGTGCTGCACCGACAGCGCTGCGGGGGCCGGCGAGGGGGGGCCGGCACCTGGGCTCTGCCGGCCGGGGCGTGGGACCCGCGCTGTGGGTGCGGGCCGGGAGCCACTCGCAGTAGCTCGGGGCGATCGCATAGTCAGTCACCCGGAGCTGGTCTGCTGACCCGCTCTCCGCGGCCGGCAGGGTCCCTGCTCTCACCGCCTGGCCCACGCCTTTCAGCTTGGTCTCCGGGATCTCCATCCCACCCCCACCGGGTGGCCGTGACGGTGACGCGCCGCTGTGGCTGCACTTTGCACTTCTCACCTCCCCGAGATGAGAACATCCATTCTGGGGTCTTTGTCCATGTCTGAGCTCTCTGCGTTGCTCTCTGCGTTGCCTGTTTTGACGTTCGGAATCGCCACGGAGTTCTCGGGCTTGGTCGGCGCTCTGCACAGTAACCCTCGGCCGAGGGGGTCCTCACCCCCGGCCTCTCCCCTCTCACCTCCGCTGTTTGCTTTGCTGTACAGAAGTTTCTTCAGCTACTATAATCCCATCTGTCTGGTTTTGGTTTTGTTTGTTATACTTTTGAGGTCTTACCCAACAATCCTTCCGACTGCAGCGTCTGGAGTTGATTCCCGTGTCTGTCTAATGCTTGCTCGCTGCAGGGATGTATTTTGTTTTATTTTTTCTTTTATTAGGACACGTATGCAGTGCATAACGATTACACTCGTTGCGGGGAGCGGCACACGCATAACACATGTCAGTTATTTTTCCCTCTTTCCTCCAGCCTCGTTTTATTTTTCCAGCACCAGATTCATTTATCTTACACAACCTTGTGATGTTAATTACCATATACACAAATTAAGAAACAGACTAATAGGGCCAAAGAACATATAAACCATGTAAGACAATCGTACTAAGTCAGGGGACACCTTTAGATGCTTTGTTTATGCTGGATCACAAGAACTTTTCTCTCTTTTTGTCCTATTATCTGTCTTTTCGTTTGTAATTTATTTATATATTGAGTTTTGCATAGAAGAGAAAACACAAGGGGGGGTGGGGCTTTAGCTCAGCAGTGTAAGTGCCTGCCTGGCAAACGCAAGGTCGAGAGTTCGATCCTCGGTACCAAAGAGAGAGAGAGAGAGAGAGAAGGCACATGACATGTAAGCTTGCCTGCCTGTCACTGCACTTAGCACTTAGAGATGCAGCCACTTGGTATAAATGACTCAAGGTCCCCTTCTTGGCAGCAGGGTGCTACACAGTGTCTACATCCATCTCTACTGCTGGACAATTCAGGTCTCACGTCTAACTTTTAGCACATTTTAAGGTGTTCGTTGTTGGGTGTGTGTCTTTGTTCTCTCTTCAATAACTTTCATCAATGTTTTTGAGTATTCTTTTTAATTGATTATACATTACTGTATTTTAAAAACCATTCCAAAATTTTAGTATCTTTTTTGTCCAAAAAAATTAACTTGAACTGATAATCTTTCTCAATCTGAAAATAACCTGGATAACTTAAACCTAGGATATTAGACTAGTTTACACCTTAGACTGGATTATTTTTCCACAATCCTCACCATATCACCTCAAGCTGGTTGTATAAATATGTTTCTGTAAAAAAAAATTTAAGCACACAAGTTATTTTTTATTAATTAAATTTATTGGTGCATTTTAAATATACATAATGATGAGGCTCATCTAGGGACCTGGCACCTGCGCATGACTTACCTCAATTCCTCCTCTTCCCTTTCCTTTATCCTCCTTCATCCCCTCTTTATTTATATGAGGTTTGTTTCCATTTCTTCCTTCTGTTTTTCTTTTCTTTTCCTTTTCTTCCTTTTGCCCTTGAGGCTCTGTCTTATTATTCATCTTTGTCTCCCTGGTTTCTACTACAGTACCTAGAACATAACTATTTCTTCAAAAACTATACAGAAAAAAACAGGACTCTTATTTTAGGGTACAAGTGGGTTTTACATGGAGTTTTGTGGGTGTCTGAACCCGGGACAAGGAGGGGCTGGTGTACCAGTGTCCAGCACTGGATATCAAACAGGGCCAGGAAGAAGACAAGGCAGGATGCTGAGGTGGAGGTCGGCCCTGGAAGCTCTGGGATTCCTGCACTCCAGATCTGGGCCTCTGCTGCCCTGCAGTGAGCTATTTCTCTTGTGCCATGCTGCCCTGCCTTGGAGTCAGCCTGCTACGGACTGAAACCACTACAAATTGAGCCAAACCTCTACTCTTTAAACTGTGGGTACCTGGTATTATGTCCCAGAGACTAGAAAGTAACTATAACTCATTTTAAATAGTGACTTAGTATGTGCCTTGGAATCTCTTCTGTCCGCATTTGACAAAGAAAAAGTTCAACTAGTTCAAGTAATAACAATACACGTTTTAGTAAATAATGTTCCTTGTGGACCACATTAATTTAAACCTATTTTTCTAAAATTTATGTAGTTATGGTGTAATATATCTTTTAAATATTTTTTACTTACAGTTGGCAATATCCCTAATCCAAATTAAGGAGCAATTAACTCATACTTAAAGTCAAGAAATTTTAAGTATCTGCTACATATAAGTTTTCCCCTTTTTTTTCTCATCTAATAGCAACCATTTCCAGTGAAATCAAATAACTCAGGGCTCACTGTCTTGCCCAGATTTTTAAGCTTTATGTGAATTTTGAAAGCTCATTTACAGGAATTTTTCAGACACTTGGATTCGCGAGTTCAATGTTTTAGCTGCAACTACCAAACAGATTTAACAAGCTGATTTTATCACTCAAGGCTGTGAGCCATGAATATATCCACTGAGGTTTCCTTCTAGATTTAATCAAAAGAATTTAAAGAAAATTGAAACAGGAAGTGTTTTGGAGCTGTGAGGGCAATTATGTGAAGTGCTGTGTATCAAGAACCACGGCTCTATTAACTGATTTTTTTTCATCATCTCAAGTTTATTTTATATGAGAAAAGGAAATGTGTGGTATCTTTACTACTAATTACAAGTCCAGGTAAATAAATGGTTTAACTGAATCATTGTCATACATTAACACCAACAGAATACCACATCCAGAGCTGACTGGAACTGTAAAGCTCAGAGCACAGGATCGCAGGCGTCCGAGGCCATCTCTGTGTCGTGATAATACTAGAATCCGGAAACTCACCTGGCCTCTCTCGGCCAGTGTCCAAAAGGAAAGGTGCCTTATCTAAATTAAAGTCAACAGAAAGAAGTTAACCTAGTTAATCACTTTTTATGAATCATCACATGCCCAGTTTTGTTTTAAGAGCAACTTATTTCTAAAATACTTAAGAAATATAACATCTCTCCAAACTTTAGCTTTTAACTACTAGCTGGCTTCAAATACATGCATTTAAGATTTTTAATAAGTCATATCAGATTACTTTCATTTGAAAATAAGGGAATTATCAAGGGATCTGATACTCTTCTCTATTAAACTTGATATGAGTTAGCCATGCATGATGATCATATTTATCCCAGGGAGTTTGTACCTGTACATAATACATCTTGGTGCCTCTTTTTTCCCACTTCTCTCCTCTCCCTCTGGCTACTCATTCTCTTCTTATTTACAAGTTTTGAACTAGAGAAAAATCTTCTAAAATTCATTTGGAAACAGAAGAGACCTAGATAGCAAGACAATTCTAGGTAACAAAGGCAAAGCAGAGGGCATCACAATCCTCAACTTGAAATTATACTACAAAGCTATCATGATACAAACAGCACAGTGCTGGGGGGAAAAAAACAGTCCTGAGGATCATCAGAACAGATTTAAAGATGCAGACACAACTCCAACATACTCAGCCACCTGCCAAAGACTAAAACTAGACCCATGATATTCCATATAAACAAAAGCACTAAAATCATTGAGATTTAATTAGAAAATAAATAAGTTTGCTGTAGATGCCATAAGACAAGCATCAAGTTCCCTGGAAAGTAGCACATAAAGAAAATACTGCCTGTAACCCTTAACCATTTGCAGCACCGCTGTTACCAGACCAGATGCTGGAGGAAGAGGGATGTAGGTGAGAATTCTCAGGGCAGTCGTGCCTGCTCCTGTGCCTGCATCCCGTTAGGAAGCAAGCACAAGTGTAGCTGGGCAGTGTGTGCATCAGATTCAGCCTCCTGCCAGGCGATTTCACCGTGCACTGTCAGGCTGTGTGAGGTCACATATCAGGAGCAGCGGCCCAAGTGCTGCTGACATGTTTCTGCCTCCGAGCCTCTTGTCTTCAGCAGTTTAAGCTCTACATTTCATTCTACTACTAAGCACCTGCAGTTTCCTTTTCTGATATGCTTACTCATACCTTCAGCTCATTTTTACTGAAATCTTTACCTTTTTCTTGTAAATCACTATAAAGATATTCAGACCTAGCAGGTGTTTGACAACCATTTATGCTTCAAATGCTTTCTTTCTTAAAGGCTAATCCTTCCTTGTGCTGTCAAAAATAAACAAAACCTACGTGTGAAACCTAGGCATGGGTGGGGGCTCCCTCACTGGCCACGAAACCACACCTGGCTTCCCGCCTTAGCATCGCTGTGGTCTGTCTCTCTTCGTGCTTTGCTTTGGAGATGGAATTTAAAGCATTGTATAAATGTCATTCTATAAAACAAACACAAGGAAGTTCTGTTTAATAATGTTCGTAAAGTCAGAGAAGGTTTTTATAAACCAGTTCATTATAAGCTACGTGGAACACGGTAACACAGTAGTTTGATAAAAAAGCCCCAGAGATCCTTCACTGCCATTGTAGGAATCTGGGCATCAGGGACTGTGTGTGTGTGTGCATGTGTGTGTGTGCGTGTGTGTGTGTGTGTGTGTGTGTGTGTGCTGTCTTTACTACATTGTTCAATCAGTCATTCCATTAACAATTTAAGCTTCAAAATGCACCCTGGCTTGTTATTTATCAAAGATAATTTTAAAAGCAATTGTCCCACTTGTCTGATTGAAAGCCAATACTATATATTCAAAATGTACTGATATGTCTTAATATAGGGATGCAGAAGTTACAAACATGCAAATTAGATGTGTCTTTTGAGATGGTTGCTTGGAATGACTTTGTCAATGGTGCATCAACCACATCACTGAATATTTTTGTAATTACTCTTAGAGCCACAAGAGCACCAATACTGCAGTCACACCTCATATTCCAACACCAGCGCATATGAGAGAGTGTCACGGGCCTACATCACAGGAGGCTTTGAGTTCCTTTGCTCCACTTGCCTACATGTGCTGTCCCCACTGCAGACAGTTTTGGTGGTTTGTGTGTGTTAGTGTTGCTCCCCCAGTACATGGAGCATAGGACCTGTTTCCCACGTGCGTCCCCTGATGCGTGTCTACATTCCGGCACATTGTTGAAACCACAAAGAAGTGACATTACCCTGATGAGGTTTGGGGCAAACTAGTGTAAAACGTGTTCACGGCAGAGGACAGGCAGTGGCAGTCAGAGACAGTGTGTAATAACATTCTGACACAAGCCAATAGCTAAACTGTGGGTCAGGATCTTTAACAAGAGTGAAAGATATGGCATAATCTAGTCTTGTTCAAGCAGCACTGGAGGAGCTAGAAGTTCTATCTGACCAATCACACTGGAGAGATTTCATTGCCAATAAGGTCCTCACACTGGTCTAGGAAACCAAGGCAAATAGTCAGGGAGGTCATCATCTCAGGGTAACCGCTCACCGGTGTCTCTTGTTGGCTTACAAGAGGACACGTCCCAATAGAGCCGTTACTGGTTGAAACTACTATGAGTTAAAAATGTGTTTAATACAAGTAAGTGAACAGCACAGCTTATCCTGTCTTAAACACGCTGAGAACACTTCTGTTAGCCTATGTCTGCACAAAGTTCTCTGACAGTAGCCTCTGGGTAGCTCGTGCTGACGATCGCATGTGACTGTGAACGTGCAGTGGCTCGGATCTGAAATGCTCTCCTAAAGTCTCCTGTGCTGGAGGCCCAGGGATTTGGGGGCACTGTATGCATGGGGAGGCATCCGTGGACGAGGTCAGCAGCTGGATATGCTGTTAGGAGGCGGCCAGGTTGGTGGTGGTCACTGGTGTGTGACACAGGAGGGCACGTCCTGCCCAGCCCCTCTCTGCACTCTGCTCCCGGGTCACCATGGGGAAGACGGTCCCCTCTGCCATAATTCTGCTGTGGAGCCACCGATCACTGACTTAACCCAGAAACCAAATAAACCTCTTTTCCTTCAGTTTGTGGTTGTCAGGCATTTTGTCACAGCGCAGGAAAATGGCTAAAACAGCACGTGTACACACAAAAAAGTGTCGGCCACGCAGAACACCGTGGGGCCACCACAGTTCGTTGTCGTGATGGCCGGGCTGACCAGGAGCTGTGGCCGTGGCTGGCTACTGCTGCTCAGCATCACCGGAGGCCATCAAAAGGAGCACTAGTCCAGGAGAAAGCAAATTCCAAACCACGAAGAGAACAAAGTAGTTTTTACTAAGCCTGCGTGGCTTTTGCTTCCTCTGAGTAAAACACCACAGGGGACCAAGGACTGTTTAGAGTTTATTACTGGTCACCTAAATACTGAGTCGAGCACAGAACTTTAGTCAAATGTCCCACAGAAGGGTCCGCGGAGACCATGAGTTTCTGCTGCAGCAAGGTTAGCGTAGGCGTCTGCTGCACAGCGCAGAGCCTGCACGGCCCCTCCTCCACCCAGCAGGGTGGTAACCGGGGGCCTTCCCCACATTCTGGGGAACGTTCTGGGCTGGCAGAAGCACCCTCATTCCACTCCCCAGAGTCACTCGTAAGTCATAGCCACTAAGCCATCTGGCCACTAAGGACTTCAAAAACAGCCAGGTGACTGAGAAGCTGAATGCTTGCCTTTGTCTAGTTTACACTGAATTAAAACACGTGTGGTCCCATGCAAGGGAAATTACGGCTCTGAACAGCACAAGTCTAGAGCCGGTGGGAACAAATTGCCCTTAGGCCAGACTAGGTTCCTGGCCTGTTTTTGTAATAGAGCTTCTTTTTTCTTTTCTTTTCTTTTCTTTTCTTTTTTTCTTTTCTTTTCTTTTCCTTTGTTGACAGCCTCGTTTGTTTACCTCTCATCACTGCTGCTTTTACACTATCACCTCAGTGCTGGGCAGCTGTGGAAAACACCCCAGCACCAACAGAGTAAAGATATTTACTGCCCAGTCCTGGGAGGAAGACAAACGTTTGCTGGCCTCGTCTAGAGGAGCAAGATTTACAGCCTCGCTCTGCCTCATTTGGTGAAGGTAATAAACGGGCAAATAAAGACAAGAGCAGAAAATAAATGGGCATTAAATGTCCAGTATGTCCATCCTTACCATCCTCAAGCCTCCAACCTTAAGTGTAGATTCAATTTTGCTCTATGAAGTTATTTTATTGTATTTAAAGTATGATGTGACGCATTGGCGTATGCTGTATAGTGAGATGGTTACACAGTCTTGGAAGCTAAGGTCTGTCCTCCTCCTCCCGTGCACATTCCCGGCCCTGAATGGAAGCCTAAAGTGTGGAGCCGTCAATAATTCGCTAATGTATTGAACTGAATCAAACTGAAGAGAGGTATGTATGCCTCTCTGCAGAAGACTACCCTCAAATTAGACTGCAAGACTTTCCTAAATGACAGCTTTTCTTAAATGCACAGAGAATTAGATTTCTGTGTTTCTTGCAAAATTAAATCTTGCTATAAAAGGTCATTGGAAATACAGTTTAAAGCATAAGTCAAAACTTACTTGTTAGTTTTTTCATATTTTTATGTTTTTGAGTTTTAAGACTTGATAATACTCATTAGGTGATTTTGTATTATAGGTAACATTAGCATTAAGATAGGTTGTAAGCACTGCTTTTTAAAAAAAATTGATATAAATATCTTCTAATTCTTTGAGGAAAAATCTCTCCCCCTGAAATGCAGAAATGACCTCCTTGGTTACAATTTTCTCAGAAGTAATGTCCTAGAGTGGATAAAAAGAGAGCGTTGTTTTGTTTGTTTTTGACAACAGCACCAAAAAAGGCCGTCTGGTGATGGGTCCAGGGCCAGGGCCAGGGCCAGGTTGCCTACCCTCACCTGTGTGGTCCTCTGTTTGATACAGGAGTGGTTTGGTGAGGCTGAAGCTCACAACGCGGGTGGTGAGAAAGAAGCAGTGCTCTTTCCTCTTGTTTAACAGAATGTGGGTCTCGGCAGGCTGAAAGCTGCAAAGGGAACAAGTTGGCATTCCGGTTTTTATTTGTTTTATTTTTTTATTGTGTTAAAAGAAGGTAACGTGAGATCCACCCTCCTAGACTTTGAAGTCACGGTATCCACACTATCACACAATGCTGTGCAGTGTCCTCAGAACTCAGTCACGCTGTGTGACCCGCAGTTCAGGCGGGCTGAACACCGGCCGTTGCTTCCCTGCCTGCAGCACCTGGACACCACCATGCTGGTTTCAGCATTTTAAGCACTTTCTGTGGGTGGAATCAGAAACATTTGTACCTTTGTGGCTGACCCATGCTGTGTGTAGCAGGGTTCTCTTTTTTAAGGCCTGAAAAACTTGGCCACTTGTGGGAAGCACATTTTCTGCATCCATTCATGCTCCAGTGGGTATCTAGGCTGTGTCCACATCTTGGCTATTAAGAATAATGCATATGGTTGAATGTTGACTTTGTATCCATTCAGCCACTCTATGTTCTAATGGAGTTTAATCCATTTCCATTTAAATTATTAATAGTAAAGAGCCTACTATGCCACTTGTTTGTTTCCTCTGGACCCTAAAGTTTTGGACTTTTGTTGTGTTCTGATGATTGTTGGTGGTGATGGTCCATCTTTTCCTCTTTCTGCCCTCCTCTGTATTTTGGTGATATTTTTTAAGGGCTATCCTTTGACTGCTTTGTCTTTCAGTCATCTGCCTCTCTTACAGGTATTTTCTGTGTCAGTACTGTAAGGCTTACCTAAAAGACCTCTTGTAATAACATTCTATACGAGCTACTGACACCCAGCTTCACCCATTTACAAAAATCCAACACTTTTCTTTGCCATCCCCATGTTATGTTATTCACCTCTGAGTTCACATCTTTGTCAATGTGGACCCATCTGTTTTTATCATTTTAGGGATATCTATTATTGTTTTTCAACCTCCATACCAGAATTAAAGGTGATTTACTCACAAGTGTTATGTTAGTATAGTATTCTCTGCCTGACGTTTAACAGTTGGCTTGATACGTTTTTGTGTGTTCAGTGTTATTTTATCACATTTCAGTGATATTCCTCTTTGCTTGAAAGAATTCTGTTAGTGTTTCTTGTAAGACAAGTCTAAGTGTGATAAAATGCCTGAGACTTTGTTTGGGAAAATCTTTATCCCTCCTTTGTTAAAGGATGGTTTTGCCAACTAAAGTTGCTTTGGTTGGCAGATTTCTTTTATCGGCAATTTGAGTATATTATTCCTGATGAAAGTTTCCTACTGAGAAATCTGCTGATAGTGTTATGGTATCACCCCGGTACCCAGTCAGCCCCTGCTTTCATTCTGTTTCCAGTTCTTGAACATGTCTCACTGTGCACTTCTCCCGGTTCCTATTATGATCTATGAGTTCACGCAAAGCAACTTTGGGGTTTATTAATCTTTTTACACAGACTAACCTGATATTTGCCATCACAGATCTTGGAAGTTTTGTGTCACTGGTTCTTAAGTAATCTTTTCCTCTCCTTCCTGCTCACATCTCCTCATAGGACTGCAACATCTATAGACCACTGCAGTAACAACTACTGTAGAAAGTCACATGCATTTTATCTTTCAGTGCCTACAAAGGGTATGACTTCAGTTCAATAGAGGCAACTTGAAAACATACTGTTCAGTGACATAGATCACATATGCAAGCTCAAAGAGTATGTGGTTTCTCTGATATAAGAAATACTAGAGAGAGAAAGGAGAGAGAGAGAGAGAGAAAGAGAGAACTGGAAGAGAGACAAAGAGTAGGAAGAAGTTCAAATACTTCCCCAAGTTATATATACTCTGTTGTTTTAAAAACATTTTAATATAAATGCTAGTTAATTTTGTTTATGCTAATACTATATCCTCATTCACTGAAAAGAAAGTTTATGCTATTATCTGTTTCTTATTTGTAGGAATCCTTTTGGTCTATGTATTGTACTGTCTTGGTTACTTTTTTTCTCTCCTTGTTGAGATAAAATACCTGACACCCAAAGTTAGGGAAGGGAAGATTTATTTCTTACAGGTTGGAGGTTTTAATCCACACTCAGCTGGCTCCAAGACAAAATGACATGGCTGAGGGGCAGTGGTTCATGGCTGCCCCTGTAGCAAAGCACGAAGTGGGCAAAAGAGAGAGAAGCCATTTTTCTTCCCACCTTTACACTGTATATTGGCTCCATCCCTGGCTGGGTATAACACTCACACCACCGATCCAAGCTCTAGACAATGAACCAATAACAAATACTAGATTTGGTCATGTCCATGATTGCATGAGGCTTGGGGGGGGTGTCAGAATATAAATCATAGCATACTGAATAACTTCTTTGAAGATGATAACACACAGTGTAATAACTTGTTATTTGCTTCCTATTTGATTATGATAATTTGTTTTATTTTTCAGAAGAAAAAGAAGTCATGTTGACACTATACTGTAATCTAGTAAGTGTTAAACAACATGTCTAAAAGCAACAAATGCAGTTAATTTAATTTTTTACTGCTAAAAAATGCTGGGAAACATCTGAGCCTCCAGGAAGTTGAAATATTTTTGCTGATAAAGAATTTTGCTTCCATGTGGGTGATTGCTGACTGATCATAATGGTAGTTGTTATAGGTTGGGATGGCATAGAAATTTTTAGAAATAAAATAATAATGAAGCACGCCACAGAGACTGACTCTTGCTTTACCTAGGGACCTCTCTGTAGCGTGTGTTTCTATTTCATGGCCCTTTACTCACGGCCAAACTTCGTTCAAAATTGGAGTCAATCTTCCCAAACTTTGCCACAGCTTTATCAGCTAAATTCTACGTAATATTCCAATTCCTTTGCTGTCATTTAGACAATGTTCATGGCATCTGCCAAGAGTAGATGCCATCTCAGGAAATCCCTTTCTTTGTTTTTTTTTTTCATGAAACAACTACTTATCCATTAAATTTTCATCATGAAATTGTAACAATTTATCACATTGTGGGGTTCCAGTTCTACTTCTTATACTTTTGAAATGTCCAACACATCTCACTTGCTTCCTACTGACGTCTCGGGCCCCTCAGTGCTATCCATGAGGGTTGGAATCAAAAGCTCCCAAGCTCCATTCATGCTGACATTTCTGATAGCATCTAGAATGATGAATCCTTCCATGTGGTTTTCAATTCCCTCTGTTCAGTTACATCGGAAAAATTACTGTGTGGTAGCTGTAGGTTTATGAGTTAAGTTTCTTGAATAATAAAATTTGAAAGACAAAATAATTATATAATTCAGAGCTGCAAAGTGAAAAATGTGTTATTAGATATGAAAACAGTGATCTCATTGTAGATCTCCATCAAGCTTTTGGGTGATCAGGCCATTGCTAATGAGGAAAAATATTCTGAAAAGAATTTTTTCCTGATGATCAATATGAAAAAATGGCTTAAAATATTGTCTTCAGTAAGCCACATGGTAAATGGATTTATTGTCATACAGGCTGTATCGTTCCATTTATGGAGCACATGCAGAGCAAACTTAGTATAATTCTGCAGGGCTTTAAGGTTTTCAGAACAGATAACAAGCAAAAGCTTCAACCTAAAAGTACCAGCTTCATTAGCCCTGACCCAGAGGGTCAGGCCGTCCTCTGGAGCTTTGAGGCCAGGCATTGGCTTGTCCTCTTTCACTATGGGAGTCCTAGATGGCCCCTTCTTCCAGTGGTAGATGTCTTATCTACCATGCAAAATGGTTAATGTATCCCCCTATCACGCATGGCAGTGGATAATTTGCAGCTTCTTCATCAATGCCTACAACTGCACCTTGCACTTTAATGCTCAGGAATACTTTATTCCTTTAAACCTTGTAAACCAGCTAGTAAACAGTTTCTCATAGGGCACATGTGCCTGGGTTTGCAGTTATTCAGCATCAAATAAGTTTTTCCTCGTCCTTGATTTTCTGAGTGAGTACATAATATAATAGTCATTCCCATCTAATCCATGTCAGACATTTAGAATAAGCAAACATTAGGTAGCATTTAGCATATGCCTTTTCGCTTTAATATTAGACTCATTGTTTCAAGGTTTTCATCCAACTATAACAGGTAGAAATTAAGAACACATGGATTTCTACTTTTTTGTCCATAAGTAATCCAATAACCTTCTATTTTAATTATAACAATGGCCAAGGAATAACTAAATAAAGATATCCACATTTTTGTAAGAATTTAGCCTTTAAAATTCTTACTGCAGGGCTCAGAACTGGCCTCTAAAACCTTTTGTAGTGACTGGCTCCAGGCCATAATCTTATGAAGCCTGACGTAGATAACAGAAAGCTAGTTTGCATCACAAAGTTCACAAAGTTAGTAATTAGGATATTTATATTGTCATTTCTATGCTATGGGCATACATGCACAAGGGTTCTTGAAAGTTCACTAAAGTAACAATGGCAAAGAAGGATCCTAAAAGGAGCTGAAGGGGACCACAGCCTCTAGTGGTCATAGCTAAACCGTGACAGTCAGAGCTGGAGGCAGCCAGCAAGACACGGTGCAGTCCATGAGCCTGCTTTTGGGTGTAGCCCAGTTTCCTCTTTTTACATTACTCTTAACTACTCCTTTTTGTTATGCTTTCATGCTAAGTATTTAATACAAAACCAAAATAAGATATGGGTATAGCTGGTATAGGTAGATACATGTACTGTGTGTATGTGTATGTATCATATGCATACATAGTCAATGTTAGTTAAAAACCTTTTGGAGCCATGTGAAGAGCTTCTTAGCTCCTCCAATTTCTTCCTCTGCCAGTGGTATCATTTTGCAAGATGAGTCACGGTCTTGGTTGACCACATAGCTTTCGAGAAAACACTGGGACATTCTTCCCTTTACTGACCCTCCTTTTTGAATACTTCACATTGGCTGACTCCTGACCTCTGCGGTCCACTACCCTCTACTCAAGTTGTCAAGTGACTCATCACTGGAGCTTCAGGCCCCTTCAGAGGGGTCCTATCACCCTCTCAGTCCTATCTAATCTGGAAAGGCAAGGACCAAAACATTGGCTCTCGTAGTAGCCTGTTTATCTTATCTAACTCAGGCTTCCAAACTACAGTTGGACACCAGGAAGGTTCAGTCTTGACATGAGGCCAGCAGGTCTTAGTCCTAAGTATTTTGAACTGTTCTGAATACTGCACACTTCAAAATGTAAAGCATCCCTGGAGAGCAGTGACCTCTTACATTCATAATGGTCAGAAGTAGTATTAGAAGTCAGCCTCACGTTCTGTCTATTGAATCCTCCAAGTGCTCATAATCTAAGAGATGAAGCTGCCCTCAGAACCCCATAAGGCAGGACATCTGCAGTGAGTTGGTGGGTATGGACCCACCTGAAATCCAGTGCAGGGTCCTCATCCATCTATCCTTTTCTCATATTTCTGATAAGAGGCTGGCAGAGCATACATACTTCTAAGAATTTGCCTGTAAATAAATTTATTGCCTTAAATGTCAAACCAAACAATAGAGGTTGGAGAGTTTAAGAAAAAATTTAAATATTGTGAAGTTTCTGTAGTTATTCTGCTCAATATTAATTTTGTCATTCAAATTATTTGTAGTCAGTATAAAGACTGTAACTTGTTCAAGTACAATAACTATTTAAATTCTAGTTTGAAATTTGATATACATAGGTATTAATCAGCTTTTCTGTTACTCTGATATAGCAGCACACACAACTTAAATGAGTCTTATTAATTTGGCTCATGGCTTCAGGGCATTCAGTCCATGGCCTACTGACTCCAAGACAGAAATATCCTGGTGGAAGTGTGTGGCAGAGAAAAACTGTTTAGTTCACTGTGGTCTGGAAGCAGATCAGAGGAACAACCCTAAAGAGGAAGGGTGAGAGACCACACATAATATAGAAAATACGTCATCCCCAAGCCACATCTGTGACCCATCCAGACAGACCCAGAAGCAAGCTTTACTAGTCCTGCGCTTAACTCTCAAGCCAGTCAAGTTGACATGACCAAGCTTAACAGTCACAACATATTTATTTTAATAAATATGCATATTTTCATCTTTTTCATCAATGTGAGACAACAAAAATTTTGCAACTGAACCTCTACTGTGAGTATATTTATTAAATTTTCTATTGTTCCAGTTTATGGTTTTTAAAAGAATAGCACCAACCCATCAACTGATTATTTCTTATCTTTTAAGTAATTTAAACCTCTGGTAATTGGCACATTTCTATGCGATTCCTACTCCATTGCTGCCCATCGTGTAACATGTCACTAAAAGCAGCCAACTCGTCATATATTCCACTGCTTGCCTTTAAATTCTGTATAATTAGAACTGTGGGTAAAACTCTAGCTTTGAATTTAAAAAATCTACACCAAGGAGGAAATATTGGCTTCACAGCTCCCTACAAACTGTTCAGTATTCCATGGAAAATTTTGTCTTTGCAGCACAAAGATGGATTATTTGTGTCTCATTAATTTTTATGTAAAATTATTCTTTGTTCTCCTGGTTGCTCCCTTTCTAAATTGGAAGGGAAATAACTAAAGCTATTCGTTACAAGTTTAATTGTCTAGATTTATACATCTACTACTAGTAATTAAAAATGGGCATTGTGGCTCTCAGTGATAAATATTCAGTCAGTCCTTTTTTTATTTATTGTACTCATTTTAAGACAATGGCGATGTCATTCAGATGAGTAAAGGAACAGAGGCAGAGCAGGAAGATCTTTATATTCTTCAGAGGCTCGATATTAGCTCTTTCACTGAAATATAAATAACAAGCTTCCAAATAAATACAGACTTAAGAATTATACAAAATTATGCAATAATCACTAGGTACTGCTGAAACCTTTAAAAACATTCAAAGATACCTGCTGTTAAAGTCAAGATAACTTTTGTTTTACTTCTTTTATAAGTTTCTCATCTTTTTGTGTACAGGCCAGAATTTCACTTACAAATATAGTCTTATTAATGCCTAAAAATGATAGCTATTATTTATGTAAAAATAATAATTTTAAGTATTCTCCATAAAGCATTTTTGGTCTCCTAGATTTAGAGGCAAAAATAAGAGCAATGCATCCTGGGGCCTTTTCTGGGAGCCTGATTAGGTCTGAAGACACAGCAGAGTCAATGCCTCCTCCTAATATCTTGGTAGTGTAGGTGCTCAAAGAATCGAAATTACCTGGTGGAGAGAGAAGGAGCACTGATGGAGACAGAAACACCTACTGAATAAAATTACCAAATAGTGATATACATACAAAAAACAGTGAATAAATGCAAGTTTCAAAAGAAAGACATAAAATGGGCCAAGAATATAGCTCAGCAGCACAGTGCCTGCCCTGCAATATAAGGTCCTGAGTTCAATTCCTGGTATATATATATATATATATATATATATATATATATCAACAAAGACGTAAATTGGAGATCAAGTAACAGACAGAAATGGACAGTAAAGAGAGTTGGTGAAGCGTGCATATTTACTAGTATATGCTACCTTTTAGATGGTATCTTAATATCTTTTTCCAGTGCCAGGGACAGAACCCAGGACCACACATGTAGGCCAGTGCCCTCACACTGGGCTGAGCCCTTAACCCCAATACTTATTTATTTTGAATTAATTTATTAAGCATGTATGTTCTTCCTTTTTTCTCAATGTACACATTTTCTTTTTTTTCCTAGTCTGCTGAATCACATGTCATAAATCAAAATATGCTTGGCTTAAATTTGTGATTACTCAGAGTTACCATGAAGTTTATGAGTTAAAAATAATCTAATGGCTTTTCCCTGGTGATGTGAGATTCCCTGAAACACTAGACCAATGTCCTCATCAGTGGTCCTTCCTCCAGGGACATCTGGGAACAATGGGGACATTTTTATTTTTGCATAGTGGGTTATTGCTACTAGCATGTAGCAGGAAGGGGCTACAGGTGCCACTAAACATCTTACAACGCAGGGATAACTGCTCATGACAATACATTATTCCGATTGAAATACAATAGTACTCAGATGAAGAAATATTATAAAGGAATAATGGGTAATGTAATGACTAAGTAAAATGAACAAGGCCCATATGTGCAACTTATCTGGCTAGGCTATAGTCAAGTAAAAAAGACAACGGGAAAATAATAACCAAACACCCCAAACTCAGAAAGTACGATGTTCATGAGATCATCTGGGAAAGACAATACAGTAAAATAAACAGTAGATTAAAATTAGAAATTTGTTATATGAAAAGATTGAAGTTATCGTAAATTTCATCTGAACAGTTGAATATAAACACAAATGTCTAAACAACACTTATCTTTATTTTACAGGAGTACAAAGTTTTTAGAGACCTTAAAAAGAATCTGCAGGCAGACAGCTCTTTCTCAAAGGGGAAAGACTCAGAGGTAGAGGAAGGAGGGAGGGAAAGGAAAGGTGAAAAGAAGTTAAGAAGCATCAGGCACATGCACCAGCCCCTCATTAGGAAGGTAAATATTGCACACTGTAAACACACACTATGAGTGTTACCTACGACGTAAACAGGTAGATGGCTGGTTAGGGTGAGATAGCAAAGCCTGAACATGTATGAAGGTGAATATCTTCTAAATACAAGCAGAAACATCAGACAAAGACAGAAATCAATGGGAATAAATTTGTTGGAAATAATAGAATAGCAAATATTTACAAGAAACTATTAGAAAAGAAGTCAGCAGAAATTACAGGGGACTTGAACCCGTGTTTTCACTTTGCAACTACACCTCAGGGAGGGGAGGCATCAGGTCAGCTGAAGACAAGCTCAGCCCATGTTAAGGATGGCCAAGCGAGACATCACAAAGCGGAGATGCTGCCTGTTACTGAGGTTCCCACAGAATGCAGGCCGAGTCCCAGATAGTCCTGGTTTTACTCTGCACAATTTCAGTTACCCATGGTAAGCCATGGTTTGAAACTATCAAAGGGGAAAACTGTAGAAATAAGAAATCCATAAGTATGCAATTGTGTTCTACTTTGAGTAACCTCAAAGCTGTGCTGTTTCTGCTTCCCCTCTGTTACTCCCTGCTCAGCAGTCTCAGGTGAGGTGTGAGCCATGATCCCCCATCCCTGCATCAGTGTCACCTTCAGATAACCTGCATGCAGCCAGCTAAGTGGTGCTGCATCACAGTACCAGTGTCCTTGGCCCCACTTCACATCAGCGTATAGGAATCATGTCACCTCACATCACCACAAGAAGAACAGTGAGTACAGCTCAGTAAGGTGCTAAGGAGAGAGAGAGAGAGAGAGAGAGAGAGAGAGAGAGAGAGAGAGGGAGAGGGAGGCCACGGTCACCTAGCTTTTGTCATACTTTTATCAGTGTGTTGATATAATTTCCCTGTTTTCGTGTTATTGCTATTAATCTCTTATGTTGCCTGACGTCTTTATTTAGCCATTATAACAATGCACAGCGTAAGTAGAGTGTGGTGCCGCCCGCGGCTTTGGTGCAGCGTGTCTGCATGGCGGGGTTGACAGAGCTCCTCTCCAGCCCTGAGGCACTCCGTGCAGAGGCGCGGTCAGGTGTGACGACAGCCCCGGTGGAGCTGGATGGCATCAGCCTTCTCTGCAGCATGCTGGGGAGGACGTGCAGGATCCTAGCTTTGATGCACTTTGCTCGTCAGTCTGACGAACTGGGGTACCTCTTGGGGTGCTGACAGATGTCTGCCAGGGCTGTGGCGCGTACTGAATGTGATGGCTTCACATTGCTCTTAGAGTATCGTGGTCCCATACTTAGCGTGTTAGAGCCAAAACCCTCGAAGGTACCAAGAGCACTCACAGCGGCTGCCCGGGGCGATGAGAAGGAGACCTTAACAGCTTAAACTGCAGTCGTCCCAGCTGGAAGCAGTTGTGGATGTGACCGCTTTACTCTTGACCACTGATTTGGCTTTTCTGGTCTGTCGGGGAGAAATGCAGCAGCTGTCCCTTGGCGGTGCAAAGTGTCGAAAGCCTGGACTTTGGTTACAGCCATTGGCAAGGGAGGCACTGTAGTTGTCGACCTCCCACTCAGTGGGTGGTTGTGAGGCAGCAACAGATCTTTAATGGGAGGCCCATTCTTCCCTCCAAAGAGTGCCAAGGGGTCTTCTCTAAATCACAGCACAGACCTCTTCATCGGCTCCTCACACAAAGCTAAAAGCCTGTAGTGGGTCAGGGGAGAGTGGCTTAAACTCAATGCAGGTGCTCCCAGAGATCCCAGTGTTTCCTGGTGCAACACTGTCCAGGAAAAACACAGTCGCATCTGCCACCAGCCCCCTGCTCCTGTCCTCGAGCCCTTGCAGAAGCCCCAGGCTCTCCCTACCTGTGTGATTCCACTCCCGGACTCTGCCTGGGCAGTGCTTACCAATTTAAAGAGATTCCCATCTCTTCTACCTTCCACGTTTATAAACCAATTCCTTTCCAGCCTTCATCTTCCAGAACCCTCTCCCATGGCAGCAAGTACTGCTTAACTCACCTGTATGCGGGGCAATGAAAGGGGTCGGAGCATCAAATGGAGTGACCAGCAGTAGAGGAAATGCTGAGAGAGTCGGATCCTCAAGAGGAAAATCACCAAACAAGATACAACCATGGTCACACATCACTACGTCCAGGCAGAGCAGTGCGGCTCCTCCTGGCCAGGCCCCTCTCCTTTCTCTTCCCTACCTGTTTCAGCATCACCAGAGAAGCAACCTTATGAGGCTGCTAGGAACCTGGGACCTAAGGGAAACACGGCCCAAACTGGATAACTATATTCATCATTTTAGCTAAGTCTCATGATTTGAAATTTAAAGCATGGCCACTCCCAGGGCTCCAGTGTTGTACATTTTCTGGGACACAGTTTGCATCTGAGAAGTATGCTTCAGGATGGGTCCTGGCTAGAATATAACATCAAGGGGCACAGATGCTCCTAGGGCTGGGAAGGCACAGGTACCCAGCAGCCAGAGAGGAGGAATAAATTTATCCATGAAGACAGTTACTGTCCAGGGCACTGATTCCTTGAGACAGCATACCTTGCAGGACTGAGGTTGAGACCTCTCCGGACTCTTGGGTTTGGAGCAGGGCTCAGAGCTGGGCTCTCCTGAAGCTGCCATCTTGAATCCACAGTATCTGGGAAGACTGAAACCCGAGTAGGTTGATAATCTATCTCCAGCAGTCACATGAACACATGTGGGTCGCATTTGGAAGAACAAGTAGCACTGGAGGATCTCACAGCAGCCCCACATCCTTCTCCCTGGACTCAGGGTCAGAGGAAAGGGGCTGAGAATGTGCTGTTCTAGGGGTTCTGTATGCTCCGGTGTAGGAAAGATGCTGCACTGACCATACCCCGCATGGAGGAATCCTGTTCTACCATCACTCTGTGCCAGGTATGGGCACTCATGACAGAACAGTTTATAGTACTTGCTATCACCTACTCATTAAAACATCTATTCCTAGAAGGAGGAACAAATAATTTCACCCTCTCTTCTTCTAGGAAGTTTTGACGTCACATTTTGTAGCCTAAACTGACCTTGATGGGTGCCAGTTGCACAACCCTGTCTAGATTCTTTAGTTGGTGGCAGTTTACCCACTCATCCAGGGCCTGAGGAGAAAAGAACAGAACACTATGAGAGTTCCATAGCTGTGGTTTTCCATGTGGAGGCAGTGGGGCTCTGAGATGAACCAAATCACAAAGTCTTGATACACACGACAAAAGCTGTCCCCGTGAACCGTGACATAAGGCAGGGGGCCAAGCTGCCTGGCCATGGACCACACCGCCTGCTGTAGCTCAGCACACTATGGAAAGCAATGGGGTTGGGGCACCAGGGGCTCTTTGCTAAGTACCCTTCCAGTGCACAGCCTATGAAGGAGAAAAATGAGCTGCTGTGATCACGAATGATTTTCTTACCATGCTGGCACATGGTGGCTGAGAGCCAGATTTCACTTGAATGGAAAATTTAACATGCTTTTTCTCATACCTAGTGCTGTGGAACAAATTTATGACTTTGTGTTTATTATCCTACTTAATCTTCACTCTTCAGAGAAGACATTGTTTATACCTATGAAGCCACATAAAGTTAATAAACGTTTAACTGATGGGCACAGGTGATGGAGCCAGGGACACAGAACATTCGTGCACCGTGAGCAGTTAGAGGCAAAGCAGGAACCTTGTGGTTCATGTGTCTGGGAGCAGATAGCTCTAGGCAGCAGAATTACAGGGTTCTCAGGGTGGAATCAGCACTTGGGCTGTCTCTTCTGTGCTGGCGCAGTTCTCAGGCATCAGGTGGGGCTGAACAGCTTCTAGCAAGCTGGGCGGTGCGTCTGTTCAGTTTGTAGTGTGCAGGAAATGTAACACCCTCTCAAGACAGCCCCTGCAGGAGAGACCCAACAGGTATCTGGGTAAGCAGAGGGGAACCAGTCCTCTGTGGGTCGGTCTGAGTAGCGATTTGGGTAAAAACAACTTCACAAGCATAATGGACAAAGACAGAAACGACAATGGTTTACCCCAAAGGCAGAGATGCCCAGTTTGCAGAGTGTGAGTGAATGGCAGGTGACAAAGCAAAACAGAAACAATGGAGACGTCTGCCTTAGCACTGTCCTTGCCCCCATCCCACCTCTGATTTACACCTTCAAATGCCAACTACCCCATTCTGCCAGCAGTGCCAGGCTGCTGGTTCTTCTAATACCAGATGACAAGGTCTTTTGACATAGGGACAGTGGAAATGATGCACACCGAGGACAGCAGTGCACTCAGTCCTGCACGGGCAAAGCTTTCTGGGAGGTGGGAGGGAGGACCTTCTGCCACGGTAGGGTTTGTACTGAGGGGAGTGAGGCATTTGTCTGTAGAGCAGCCAAGCTGCTTCCCACAGCACAGAGAGAGCTGCAGGTTCCCGTGGATTTGCTTGTCACAGTGTGTGACCAAGGCAGTGTGAAGGGTGGAAAAGACTTCCCAGAGATGAGATTTAGTTTGATCACCAAGAAGGCTGGAAAGGCCACTCAAAGAAAAGCACCCGGAATTAGGGAGACTCACAGGAGCAGCATCAAACCTGAGAACTGTCAGGCTTTTTTTTTGTTTTTGTTTTTGTTTTTGTTTTTGTTTTTGTTTTTTGGAATAGCAGTGTAAGAGAGAAAACCAAAGGAAAGCAGTCTGGGAAGAGACTGTCTCAAGGCCGGGCAGTTTTCTGGGGAAAAGGGAAGGACAGTACCCAGATGCAGCATGCCTCACTAATCCAAACTTCTCGTTGTTTAACCAATCAGTTTGCACAAAGCCTGTGCAGCTCTGCCCCGCAGTTGAACCACTGCCCTGGGCCAAGTCCCCACACTTGCTGGGTTGGGTTAAATCCAGAATTTCCATTGCCCAGGAACACGGTTCCTGCAGATACTGATTCTTGTGTCACAGTGGCACCACTGCATGATCACGGTCAACTTCTCCGGGAAGTTGCTGAGTTTTCACGCAGCTGGTGCCATCGTCCTGTGCAATCTGGGCTGGCCTGAGGGGCTGGGCTCTAGGACAGGGCAGGAGGAGCCCAGGTTCCTGGGCTTCTGTGTCTGCTAAGGCAGGACAAGGAAAAGGCAGCAGAGAGGGGAAGGAGAAGAAAAACGCACACCAGCTCTTACAGGCAATATGACAACTGAACCCTGTATTACAGCCTGGGACTAAACGTTTCCAGATGAGCAACACATATGTAAGAGCATAAAATCTGACACAAGGATTCAGACCACTGTGCTATGAATACAGAGATGTCAAATACTTCATCATATTGAGTTACTCCCATTGGCTAAATGAAAGGCCAGTGTTTTAGCAAAATTGCCCTTTAAGTTTCTCTAAGGCAACCTTGACAACCTCATCGTGATCCGCCATCAAAAATGTTACCTTCAGCAACGCTAGAGGGAAGCCCCTGAGGTATTTCTCAGCTGTGTGGCCACCAACGTCAGTCACTTTTAAGTAGACTAAGAGCACATGAAGCTAGAGAGTCTGTGTAAGTTTTTCACTTGGTAACAGTCCGCACCTCCTGAACATTCTCTTTGTGTGGTGCCATCAGGTGTCATAACAGATCTGGTGAAACATACCAATCCATCAACCTTCCACCTTTGAGGAGCTTCTGGGATGTGTCTTACCTTCATCTTAAGTCTGATCTAGAGAATGAAGCTAAGCCTGTAGCATCCTTGGTCAGGTCCAGAGCCCAGATCCTGCCCCAGTGAGCAGTTCTAACCTGATGGAGAGTGTTAACAGCTCTGGATGTGAGGCTCTGTACTATTCTCCAGCAGATGACACATGACTGGGGAAAATCAATTCATAATCACATGCAGAAAGCTCTTCTTTCAGTTTTAGAAAAACTATAAAATTTTGCCACTTAAAATTATTAAAAGGAAAGAGCACAGAATATGTTGCTTTAAACATTAAAAAATCACCTGGTGGCCCATATCTGCACAGCTTTTAAGCCTTGCTCCTTCTCGTGCAATGGTTTCTAGCACAGCTTCACCCTCTCCACCCACCAAAGGCCTTTGTGAAGAGTCTGCCTGTGAGGGAGAGTCTCCCTTGACCAGCCATGACTACCAGGCACTGCTTGAGACATGATCACAAAGGGAATGAACCAGCAGATTCAGGTGGAGACAAAAGGGAACAAGAGATGACTTCCAAAACAACTGAGGCCAGACTTCTCAGTAATTTGTGCTACAAGCTGATACGAGTTTGGGGTCTGAGAAGGTATCTTGGTTACTTTTCTCTTGTTGCTGGGACAAAATATTGGAAGCTTAAAATTAAGGAAGGAAAGATTTTTTTAGCTCATAGTGTGTGGAGGTTTCAGTCCATAGTAAACTGGCTCGAAGACAGGGTGGCCTGGCTGAGGGGCAATAGCTAAAGGCACCTGAAGACAGCAAAAGCAACAAGAGCAAAAAAAGGGACAGCAAGCCCGTTTTCTGCCCTTATATTATAAGTAGGCCACCCCACCTTAGAATGGATTAGTGCTCACAGCATTTCAGTTCCCTCCTCTTACATAGGATCAGGATATTTACCAAATGAGGGCTCTGGCCCCCTGCTGAGTTGCTTAGTTAAACTTCTAAACTTCTCAAGTTGACATAATGAATCAATCAGTGCAACATCCTAGAAGTTAAACAGCCGGCCTGGGACATAGCCTCTATACCCTACAGTGTAGAACTGCTGAAGTTAAGAAACTAAGCTTCTAAACTTCACCAGTTGATATAATGCATCAACCACCTCTTATCAACTTTACAACCAAACATTTCTTTAAATCAGTCTTCAGATACAAACACATGCTTATACTTATCATTTCACAACTTCAACATTATAATAAAGGTTTAACAATCCTTAAGTCCCAACATTATGTCTATTAACATCATATTACATTAGAACCGTAACATTCCACCCCTGGACCTCCAAAGACTCACATACATCTTTTTATACAAAAGGCATTTAGTCCATCTCTAAGAGCTGCCAAAGTCCGAACAGTTTCAGATTACTGAAAAGTCCAAGTCGTGTATCTTCTCCGAGATATAAGGAAAACACTTAGGTGCAAGCCCCTGCACAAATGGAAAGTTACATGTGTCCAGCATTCCATGACACAAGATAAACATTTTCATTCCAAAAGTGACAAACAGATGGATACAAAGTATTGGAACCAAAGCAAGTCCAAAATCCAGTAGGGAAAACATTAAGTCCTGGAGCATCGATGTGCAGCATCAAGGGCAATCTGTGACAAATTGTGAGCTTCAAAGTGTATAGGTGGCTCCACCCCTCTGGCACTTTTAGTGGTAGTAACTCCTACAGCTTCTCTCTTGGACTTGTTTTGCTCCCTCCTTGCAGGTTTCCTCAGGCAACTCTCACACCTGGTTTTTCCAAAGAGTGGAGGTCTCCACTCTACCTTTGGTTTCACACTCACAGCTTCACACACTGCCCTCTCAGGGGCACACTGCCTGGTCTCCCAAGCCTTCTGAAATTGTTAACCCCATAATTCTTGCATTCTATATGTGTCTAAAACCAGGGACATGTGAATGCTTCCAAGTTCTGCTGCCACCTGGAGCAGTAGCCCAGTTTCTTTCTCTCTTGGCTATAGAGGTCAAGTACCTGGATTGCTGGGTACTCTGAATCCAATTGTGAGGAGCAAATTCTCTATCTGCCACCATTCTGGATCATGATATGGCTGTCACCATCCTGGAAGATGGTGCTCTGCAGCTTTCTCCTCAAAGTGTTTCACTGATGTGGTTTTGAGACTGCAAAGGATGGAGGCTTGCTGCTTCTCGTGATGCACTCAGGCCATCTTTTCTAGTCTCCTGTTCCTTCTCAGCAATGGAGATCTCCTCAGCTCTATCTTTGCAGTCCACAGCTTTACTGGAGCTTCCTTTATGGCCTAGTTCACAACATTTTAAATCATCCTGCTGGGCTCTTTGTTTTTGATTCTCAACATAAGTCTGGCTAAAAGACCTCAACAGCAGCCATGTCACTGCCTCAACTTTTGTCTACCTGGAAGTTTCTTCTATAAGATTAATTAGTTCACTTTCCTCAATCTTAGTCTTAGGTAAAGTCTCTGGACAAGAGCAAAATGCCAACAAACTTTCCACTAAGCCATAACACGCATCACCCAGAGTCCAACAACAAATGCAGTCCTTCTTCCCAATAGAAATCTCCCAAGCCTGGTCTTTAAAAGTGGAATTTCTATCAGATCAGCCTTCTTCTGCACTTTAACCAAAATCTCCCATACAGAACAGCCTAAAGTGTTCCAGCTTTGCTCTTTCAGCTGGTACCTCCAAACCTTTCTAATCTTCCCACAAGCCATTCCCAAAGACTCTTGAACTACATGACCAGTTGACTTGAGTCCAGAGAGGTATTTAAGGTCAGAGAAGTAGAATTGTGGCTTCCACCTATCCAAATTTTCCTCTTAATCCTCCTATGTTACAGAAGCTGAGGCTGACCAGTTTTTAGTGGAAACTCTCAGACATGAGGGCAGTGATAGTAACCACACAAAAGGTTCAGGCCCCACATTGTAGAATCCTCTACTTGCCCCTGGCTTATTGGTAAGGAAGGGCAGAAGATATTGAGATAGGCCCCTCTGATGTTGGTCATAGGTTCACAAAGAAGGTACCTAAACTGGGAAGGAGAGCAGACATAATTTTCGGTTTGTCACATTTAGTATTATAGGAAAATTCTAGAAGAGTGACATTTTATGGGGAATGAAAGAGTCTAAAGTGCACTGCAGCCTGAGGAACATCAGATAATGAGTGAAGGATTGAGACTGGAAGTGCCTCAAAATTCTAGCCATAAAATACTAATATCCAGAGCCAGAGAATATAAGAGGAGACCGTTGTTCCAGAAAGAAGGGGCTCAATCAATGCTGCAATGTTTCTCTAAGGTTACTTTCCACCATAGGAAAATGAGTGTGGTAATAAATTCAGCAATTTGTTCAAGGACCAGAGATTCTAAAAGGATGATCAATATATGGGGGTCTCATCCACTAAACCACAAACAGAGATTTAATGAGAGTCATTGTGCTGAGAAATTCCCAAAAGCCAGGGGACTCTCAGTCCCCTGTGGACACCAGTGATCTTGCTCAACAAGGAGGCAGCCAGGCCTAGAGAGCAGCTGATGAGTTGGGAAGAATGATCCAGGTAGCCACCGGCTATCCCTCGTGGTGCCTCAGCTGCTTCAGTGATCTCACCTTCCGAGGGCTCATCTCCTTGTCCATCCCATATGCAGCTACTGGGGCCATGGCACTGAGGATCAGCCACACTGATTGAGACATGTTAGAAATACAAAGTATGACAATGAAAGAACATAGAACATCTCGTCAATAGTTCTAGCTTGATTACATTTTAGAATAATGTTTTGAATGTACCCAATTAGATGAACATGTCAAAACTAGTTAACACCTACTTGAAAGAACAAGCATGAGGGATCAGGGGTGCAGCCCAGCAGTGCAGCAGCTGCCTAGCAAGTGTGAGGCCCTGAGTTTGGTTCCCAGGACTAAAAAAAGAAGGAAAAAAAGCATGCACGTTCTCACTATGCCTATGGGAGGGGAACAAAGTGAGTTTGGACCCTCTAGGTCAGAATCTCTCACAAGGCAGAACTTGAGGTGTCTGCAGAGACTGTGGTCACTCCGCACCTGGGCTAGGGAATTTGGCTCCACTCACTCAGGGGGTTGGAGGTATTGGGCTCCTGGGAGGCTGTTGGCCGCTCACTGGCTGTCAGCCTGAGTGCTCTTGCTGTGTAGACACCTGGTCTCTCCATTCAAGCTCAGCACAAGGCAGCCAGCCTCTGACAGAGTGAGCTACTGATTTAAAGAAGAAGACCTAACAGTAAAAGAGGGATTGGGAGCCAGGGGATTGGGGGAGTGGGAAGAAAGGAGGTAGACAAGATCAAAGCTCAATACATGAATGTATAGAAACCCCACTGTGAAAATTAGTCATCTGTACATTAATATAGGATAATAATTCTAATAATAAAAATAAATATGAGACTAAAGAAAATAGGGAGAAAGGTGAACAATAGGGAACCCAGAAAGCTTTGTAATCTTTTCTCAACTGACCACACATTACCTTTGCTCATTTTGTCACTCACTTCAAGCAAGGTCCTAAGCTCACCAACCCTAAGCTCACAACCCTCAAAGGGGTGGACTGTACACACACGAGGGCCAGGACTCCAGGTCAGGAGACACATCTTCTATGCTCCCCACTGTGGCCAGCTTTCAGCTGCTCTAATTCTCCCTATTGTTTTTCTTTTTTCTATTTAACTGATTTCTACCCTTTTATTCATTGTTTCCTTTATTCTGTGTACTTTACCTTGCATTTGTTCTTCTTTTTCTAGTTTTTAAAACAGAAACTTAGGTCATGGATTTACTCTAATAGAATTGAATGGTGAACTTCTAAGTATTCCTTCAACTACGTCTTACAACTTTCAGTATGTTTTCATCCCAGTCATTCATTCAAAATATTTTCTAATTTTTCTTTTGATTTATTTTGGATCTATATTTTATTGACCATTTTGCTACTTAATTTCCAAATATTTTTGAGTTTCCATTTTAACCGACTTCTGGTTTAATTCCATTATAGTAAGAAAACATACATTTCATAAAACTTTAAAATGTATTAAGGCTTGTTTTAAGTTTCAGATTATAATTTATCTTGGTGAGTGATCCCTATATTTTTGTGAAGGCTTTGTACTCTATTTTTGTGTGACATGTTCCATAAATGGAAATTAGGTAAGACAATTAGCGGGCCTGTTCAAATTTCTGCAAAATTACTGATTTTCTACTTATTTTCTTAATTACAGAAAGAGGAATGTTCAGCTCTCCGACAACGATTGTGAGGCTGCCTACTTCTTGCAATCTTGCCTACATCTGTCCCGTCTGTCTAATACTTGCTGCATGTGTACGTATGTAGGACTGTTGTGCCCTCAGTGTTTTTGCTCCTTTCAAGTTCCTGTGTACAAACTCTAACCTGTGCAGTGTTTGGAGTCGAGGCCTGAGTAGTGAGGTCATGAGGATGGGCCCCTGGAGTCCTTTATAAAAGCAGACAATAGAGAGATTTCTCCCTCCTCTCTTGCCTGTCTCTGTCTCTGTCTGTCTATCCCTGTCTGTCTGTCTGCCTCTCCTCACTCTCTCTCTCTCTCTTTGGCTTTCTTCTCTCTCCTTGATCCCATTGCTCCTTGTGAAGATACAAGCAGTTTGAAAACTAATATTGTATCTGTAGACAGCTGATCATCTAGCCCTTGACTTTGCATTTCTCTGCCTCCAGAAGTGTAGGAAATAAATTTTTGCTATCAAAGTCACCCACTCAAAGGTATCTTGTTATAGCAGCTCAGACTAAGACAAAGACTTTTGCTCTCTTGATAAATCAATTCCTTTGTTTTTATGAAGTATCCTTTTTTTATCCACAATAACACTTCTCTTCCGCAATATACTTTATTGGACATAAACATAACTGTTTCAGCTTCCACTCAATCAGCATTTACATGACAGGCATTTTTCTATTGTTTTATTTTTAAGCTTCCCCATCTTCATTTAAAGTGAGACTCATAGATAATTTGTAGCTGCCTCCTGTCTTTCCTTACAGTCTCACGGTTTATGCCTTTCATTTGGATTTCTGAGACTGTACACTTGTCCTGCTTACTGATATGTTTGGGTCCATCTCACTATTTGCTTCCTGTCATCTCTATCTGTTCCTCATCACTTCTCCACCTTTTCATGCATAACTCCAGATTAATTATATTTCTATGACATTGCAAGTTAAGTATTGGTTTAATAACAAGTAACTAACTATATTAACTTATAACTAATAATGTCTTAAATAATTTACTTAGTTTTGCTGCTGTAAGATGTACAATGTACATTTTTTATTCACTATAATCTACTACCAATTAATATTTTGGTTATTAGAATGCCTACACAGCATCATTTTACATATTTTATATGGCTTTCTACGTTTCAGTGTAAGAAGGTGAATCCAGACCTTGTAGCTCTGTCATGAAAGTGAAGCCAGAAATGCTTTTTGATTCATTTTTATTTGTTAGTGTGCTCTGTGACACTGACATAACATAGCATCATAAATAACATCCCCAAGGTTAGAGAGGCAAATAATGGGACCCAAGTCTGACCAATTGGAATACATCATTTCCTGAGAATGGGTTAATCTGGGAACTTTTTCATCATCAAAATAAATGAGATGAACACTTTGACTTTCACTTTATACACATTTAGAGACTTCTTACTGAAGATTTCTCAGCTGCCTGTGTGCAAGTCTGGTCACCAACTTGCTGCTGGCCAGTGTAGTGTGTGAAACCAAAGCCCATTGAACATGGCTAAGCTATTAGGACACAATGAATAGAAGAATCATATCTGAGATCAGAAATCTAAGACAATTCTGTTTCTCAGCTATTACATGCTGATATGTCACTGCAGCCATTCTCCTACCCCACTGCAACACCAGCTAGAGGTTAAACCTACGTGAATGTGAGGGTAGTTCTCCCCCTGCAAAATAAAAGAGATGCAGAGGTCATCAAAGACCTGCTAATTTAAAAAATGGAAAGAAATATATTTAAAATAAATTTTGAAAAAATGTATGACACAAAGCATGGCTTCTCTTATATGAGAAATCCAAAATATAAACAAAGAACAAAATAAAAGAGAGCTATCAGGAAGTGAAGAGATTGATCTTTCCAGATGGGGAGGGGATGAAGGGCTGAGGGGAGAGAGGGGGAAACAGAACTGAGACGGCTGTGTTAATGCACAGCTCCACACATGCAGTGTAGTAAGTGTTGTGCACTGCAGACCTGCTCTAATATAAAAGTGGAAGAAACAAAATTAGCTCAAAATACAAAGCTTTTTAAAGAATGATATTAAAGATCATTTCCTACTAATTTTAAATGTAGAAAAAATTGAAAAAAATCTGTGGCTAATTATTTGCAAAGAACAAGAAGAAATGAGTAATTACTAATGAGACTATATGTCTTCTATCTTATTATATAACTTTATAAACATGTTTTCAATAATATGTTACAGCTATTATCAATAGTGTAAAGTATATGAGTATTCAAAATATTGTTCACAGGAATCACGTTTTGATCAAAAATACAAACTACAAGCAGATATTATCCTTGCCCATACATGAACAAAAGATAATGTAAAGTGAGTAGACTTTTTGTGGATTGATTTCTCTGGCCTGCATTTGGGAATATCATTCCCTGTATCTCTTGTGTTTTTAAGAAAATTCCAGACTAATAACAGAAACTCAACTGCTATTCTTTTGAGAGCCCCAATATTATTAACGTATAGCATGAGTATTTCTCTATCCAATAGAGGACTAGAGTTCTAATTTCATTACTGAAATGGAGCTTTCTTTTTCCATCTGGCAGGAAATATATATTACAGGAAAGCAATGAAACTACTTTCTGTTCTTGCTGCTGCCATTTGACGGTAATGAGGATGAATATAAAATTGCAAATACGGTATAAATATTAGATAAGAAACAGTGATGCTATCATTATTCAAATTATCTCTCATTATTTTCAGCTCAGTAGTTTTTTATAGTCCATGCTTGAAACAGCATTATGCAATCGACAGTATACACTAATTGAAACTATGTCTGCAGTTAGCATCCTATTAACTAGTTTAACTTTCAGGGGGTTTAATCTTAGCTACCACAATCTTTGTATCAGTACTTTGCCTTTCAATCTTTACTTGAATGTGCAGTGTAGCTGATGAATTCCATTTTTCTTATTTTGGGAAATCATAGGCAGACAAAGGGGGAGACTGCATTTAGTACTTGATGTTTCCTTGTTTCTGTTACCAGCATAAAAATGTTAAAATTATGTTTGTTTGTTTGTTTGTTTGTTTATTTATTTCCTGATAACAGATGATTTCATTTTCGGTCCTAAATTCATTAGAAACTCCAACACAGGATTACACTAGGCTTGTAAAAGAGTTAGTGTCATGTTGCTTAAAAATATACCAAACTGGCATATTTGAGTTGAAATCACCTGAGGAGCCATCACTTCTGAAAAGATCATTTGACCTGACTTTTACTGTGCAGCAAGCCATAAAGATTCTCTGGGCGCTGGGGGCATCCTTTCCCTACCAAGGCTGGAAATCGCCTTGACCACTAGAGACTGGTGAAGGCAGAGTCCTAGAATGGCAGTAAAGCCACTCTCTGGAGTAGTTTCTCCCCACTCCCTGGCACCGGGAGTCCTTCTGGAGCATCCCTGCAGCCCACTGCTTTAGTCCAGATACCCATTCGTACTGAATCCCTCTGCAAATGTATTGTCTCTGTCTAGAAATTACAGAAGTGTCATGTTCTTTTCAGATTCTGCTCTCTTGTGAAAATCTGATGAATGTATTCTTTGCTCTAGTTAATCAGGTCTTGCACTAACTGAGCTCCCCGATGTAGCCAATGGTCCCACATGAGAGCTGGGGGGAGGGAGAAGCCATGCCCTAAACCAGCTGTTGCTTTCCACAAAATGCTATTTTGTTTTCTTTTAGAAAAACTAAGAAGTACGCAGCGCAAGGCTTAGCCCTCTGCCTTTTAAATTACACGAACCAAAGTTACAAGTACTTTGAAGACTATTCAAAGCAGATGTGTCTTCACTGGAAAACATCCAAAGACTTGTTTTGTTGGCCCTTGGTAACAGTTCATATATATAAAGCGTAAGTCAGGGGACTGCAAAAGTCTCTCCTGGCAAGTTGAAATGATCAGGGTCCCACTGCAAAATGCCAAGAGGCGATGCCTCCTGCGTCAGACGGTGCCCTCACGGCCCTCTCAGAGGATGAAACATTGCAATCTATCACATAACCGGACTTTCCACCCTTTCCAAACACTCGCCGAGTCCTCGCTCTGACGGGGCCTTATTTAAAGATCCCTGCACTGATGCGGTGTCACCCGCGCGCCTGATCAGTCTCCCCTGCACCAGGGGCTGCTTGTCATCAGCTGCCCTCTCCTTTCAGAGGCGACCCCCTGCCCCGTCCTCGCGGATTTTAGCTTTGCACGTGTCATGCACATTGTTGCTCTGTTTTTCAATTAGATTTTTGGATTTTTAAAAATAGATTCACCCTTTTATTTTCCAAATCATGCATTTTTTTCCTTTCATTGAACTGTTCATTGGTTCTTTTAAAATATTCTTTTAAAACAAAATTATTGATGCCTATGCCTGGTTATTAACACTTTCACTTTTCAAACAATAAAATATACTTGAGGTGTGAATCGCCACATGATCTAATTTCATGATAAAATCTGAGATGGTCTTGAAATTGCCTGGGAGCTCCTCCGCCTCGGGCTTCTCTGCAGCTCAGAGACTGTTTTCCTAACTGCGGCCACACAAGCCCACCCGCGCCAGCCCCCCTGCATCTCCCCCGGGAGCCCTGCAGGGTGTCACAGAGGAGCCCACAGAGGGTCGCACGGCCGCAGAGAGAAACAGGCCTGAGTCTGAGTCTCTTTCAGTGGCAGCCATCAGGAGTGGCTTTTGCTGTGAATGGAGAAATTGTCTGTATCACAGTGGTCAGTGAGCATCTATCCCGATCTTCCAAGGCTGTAAACAAATCTACTCCGTGCTTTCGGAAGCAGAAACTAGTCTCTATTTTTCAACTAATAAGGACATCTACACAAGTAGGTTTTAAAATAAGATCTGTAACAAAGAGAAAGCAGAGCCTCCCCCCACTCCAGACATGCAGAAAACTGAAAGATACAAGAAGAACAGTCTTTAAACAATGTGAAATTTTATTCATGATTTTGGCTCCTGGAAGAATTTTCTGTAGACTACACCACTGACAGATTCTGAACCAAATCAGTTCAAATTGTCTTGTACAGCACTTAATTAAGGCTACAGTCAACAAGACTCCAAACAGCAGGGTGAATCCAACTGTGTTTTTCAGGGTTTCAGATCCAACAACCTGAGTAAATCCAATAAATGTCAGGATCTATCTGAGAAAGTTTGCACACTGAGCTTCCCAGCTGTCCTAAGGCATTAACGCAAGAGATATTAATCACCATACAGATTCTTACGCTGCACCTTTCAAAAAGGAGAAAATTTGTCCATCACTGTGTCAGTTTAGGAAACATTATCAAAACACAAAACAGGGGTGGCTCAGGTGAGACGTTTATTTCTCAGAGTTACAAAGGCTGAGAGCTGGAGACCAAAGCGCATCGTGGCAGGGCTCTCAGCCACCGTCTCCACCCTGTTTGCTGACCCGTGTTCCCTGCAGGCATCCGCCTGGCCTTTGCTCAGTGGGCGCCTGTGGGGGAGAGAGAGAGAGGGCGAAAGCTCTGCACTGGGGTGGCCTACTCCCCTTATAGGAGCTCCAGCCTCGTGAGAAGGCCCCCGCCTCACAGCCTGAGTAAGCCCACCCTGCAAATCTTTGCCATGCAGACACCGTCACAGTGCGGGGTGGGCTCCAACACAGGAATGCTGGGGGCATCGCTTGCCTCAGGAGAAATCAGCCAAAGCACGTCCCCCGCCCAGGGGAGCTGGACCTGATCCCAAGGCCTTCCCACGCCCGTGTGGTGGCGCTGAGGAGCTGACATCAGCCTCAGGTCCCACACCACCACTCTAACTGGTTGCCTCCCATTTTAGGCCAAATAATTCACATAAAGCAAAAAGTCCTTTCTCCATTCTTTCTCTCTAGAAGGATACCAACATCCAGTCACAGTGAATAAATACATTCAGAGGCCCCATGTACAGCAAGAGGACTGCTGTAAACCATACCGTACCGGCAGCTGAGGGTAGGGGTGGACAGTGGTCCAGCCACTCTAGGAAACAAGTTGGAAGCTTCATTAGTGTTAAACTTACACTCACTATAGGACCCAGCGACTCCAGGTGTAGGAAATACACTTAGAAAAACGTGTATTTCCACAAAATACATGTTTACAGAAGCTCTGCTTATAGCCACCAAAAATAAGAAAAAAAAAAAAAAACTAAAAATCACTCAACAGGCGAATGGACAAAAGGTGATGTATCATAAACGTAGCACTACTCAAAAGTCAAAAGGAATCGATGATTATACAAACTATTTAACATGAATGAATTTCGAAGGCATTGTGCTGAGCAGTACCATTCATACGACATTCCACAAAAGATAAAACGATTGTGACAACACAGCGTATCTGAATGTGAACCCTGAGTGAACATAATAGTTTCATATGTTTTTCTCTTGTTAGTCTCGCTGTTAAGCTGTGTTTATAGCAAGGAAGTTGAGAAAGTCAATAAACAAATAAACCTATCTGACTGACTCAGGTGGATGCATTGTGGCAACTTGATCAGTTTAGAAGTTTAAGAGACTCAGCAGGGAGCCAGGGTTCTTACTTTGTAAACATGCTCATCCTGTGCCACAGGAGGGCACAGAGATTTTGTGAGTGCTGCACCTGCCCTGGAGGTGGGGAGCCTGGGGGTGGCTTGTGTACAATATAAGCGAGGAGAAGAGGCTTGTTCCCCTTTTTCTCTGGCTGCTGCCTTGAAGTGTTGCCCCTGTGCCATGCTGCCCTGCCTTGGAGCCAGCTGATTATGGACTGAAACCTCCACAAACAGTGAGCTAAGTAAACCTTTCCTTCCTTCAATTGGGGTGTTGGGTGTTTTGTCCCAGCAATGAGAAAAAAAGTAACCAAGATAGCAGGCAATTTTTAAAATACAGTGGTCAAAGGAAAGGGAAAAAAATAATTGTTATGTACCTGACCAGTTCCCCACAATGAATGCAATCATTGTGTTCTGAAAGAATGCATTAAAAATTAAAGATAATAAAAGTGTTAAACAGTAAAAAGGAAAATAATGGTATGTGCTAACTTTCTGGGAGGTAGCAACCTTCTCACTGTGCTATGAACACAGTGAGAGAAGATCCAGGAGGATATGGGGGGACCCGAGCACGGCTCCGTCTGGGAACCATCTCTGTGGTCTTCCGAGGGCACTGGACGCACCCTTATCCTTCGGCGTATCTTGTGATCATGCCCCAGAGCTGAGTTGCTGTATGTATGGGAAGAAAGCAAGTTAACACCTGGATTCCAGGAAACAAAGTGGAGCCCAGAGTCTTAGGTCCCCTGAAAGGGGGGTAGCATGGAATGATTTGGGCCCCGAAGAGAGACCTACAGGACCAGGCAAAAGTGGCTTGGACGTCGGGGAGGCCACAAGTGTGGGCAGGCGTTGGCTCCGGAGGTGAAAGGGCCAAAGCATTGGCACCATTTCCAGTGGGCATCAGAGAGCTAGCGGGAATGTCCAGCAGATGGGCGGCGACGGCAGATCTGATGGCCGGTTCAGTTTATGGAGCCTGCAGCAGGTGGAGAGGCCTCTGCCCTTCATGGGCAAGGCTCCAGGGTGATTCTGAAAGACAGAGACAACTAATGTCCTGCCTTCAGCTGTACTTCCCAGCTTCCAGAATATTCATTCCCTCTGCAGACCCCAGTGCCATGATCACTCCTGTCCTGTCCCCAAGCTAGGGATTCACTTCTGATCCAATTATCGTTTGTTCAAACCCAGCTCTTTCAAGAGAGGTCAGGTTCAGGAAAGATGATCACGTTTAGAAAACACGCAGAGCCTCCTGCCGCCCGTACGCCTCATGACAGGGGAGTCCACAGCCAATACTCTATGATCAACCGATGGGCATCAATCGCCATGTGATCTATGTCGTGACACTAAACCATCAGATTCTTGGAGCCATCCAGGACCGAGTGTGTACCCTTTATGCCCTTGTTAGCCCGCCCACTGGACATGCAACTGTAGCTGCTTGGCCTTGCGATATGGTCATGAAAGCCATGTCGTCTCCAGGCATGAGCAGGGCAGATTCCTGAAGCTTACGATTAGGTCTGTGTCGCCCCTGTTCCTTCCTCCTGATCGTCACGCAGGAAGGGAGACACAGGAGAGAACTCACTTTTTAGCCTCCTCACATAGTGACCAAACTGTCTTGTTAAGTGGGAGATAGAGTCAGAAATATTTTTTATTTTAAACAGGAAAAAGTAAGAAATAACAATAAAACAGTTATTGTTCACCTGTTTCTTTCTCTCTAGAAGGATACCAACATCCAGTTACAGAGAATAAATTCAGGACAGCCTGAAAACAGGCTGCTAGGGCTGTAACAATAATCAATGCATTGTGTATTGTTCTATTCACCATAGTTGCTCAGAGTACAAGATCTAGGCACAAAGCATTGTCTCGAAAATTACTAGCGTGAAATTTTCCCCTCAGTGAACCAAGAGAAAGCAGCTGTGTCACTGTCCTGTGTGTGTGTGTGTGTGTGTGTGTGTGTAGAAACTCCTTTTCCCTTACTTTCTTTCCCCTTTCCCCCATCACAGTTTTTCTTTTCTTTTGGAAGTTTCTTCCCTGTTCACGGTATTTCTTCATGCCTATTGTGCATTTTGGATCTTGTTTACTCTTTCAGATTCTCACACTAGGGAGACAGTGTGCTGTTTACACATGTGGGTCTGGTTTATTTCACTTATGAATTACGATCTCGAGTTGTATTCATTTACCTGTAAAAATCACAATTTTATTTTTTATGGCTGAGTAGTGCTCCATTATATAAAAAAAAAAAAACATCCTTTTTATCCATTCTGTAGTTGATGAGCATTTGGGTTGTTTCCAAGATTTAGCTATTACAGATTGTGCTGCCATAAACGTGGGTGCACATATATCGCAGTGGTATAATGTTTTCAATTCTTCTGGGAAAATACCCAGAAGGAGAATAGCTGGGTAGCATGGAATCTCCAATCTCAGTTTTAAGAAATCTTTTTGAATCTACTTTGAAGAAGCTGTTCCAGCAATGAGCATATCCACCAATAGTGAGAGTTGAAAGTGTTTTATTGAATGCACTGACTATCCATCGATGAATGAATTCTGTAGATATGACACAGTCTAGTTTCAAGGGCCACAAGAAGACAACAGCTGGGTCAGGCTAGAAGGGCAACACTGTGAGATGAAAACAAAGTCAGATGGTGGCCAGACCCAAGACGCAGTGACAGAACCATGCTGTCGGGAGTGGGAGGGATGGTGCCTGCTATCACACTGCCTCCCTCTCTCTGTGAGAGGAAACGAGGTCACCAGAGTGGGTATGGTGTCACCTCTGTCTGACCTTGTGCTCCGGGTGCCCCTGAAGTGACAGCTGCAGATGTGAGGTGGCTGCAGTGAGTCCCATGGCATGGCTCACTGACTCCCGTGAGTCTCATCAGAAAGCAGCCCTGTCCTGGGTGTTTACACTGGGGGTCCAGCGAGTTAACCAGCAGGTTAATTGCTCCCAGAGTCCCCCCAAAATGGGAGTATTCTGCCCTCGAGTGGGTGTGGAGCTATCCAAGTGGCGGTGATAAAACCATAACAAGGTTTACCGGGCTAAGAGGGGACCGGATGACTGTGGCCTTCTGTGCTGCCCACAGAGCGGTGGTCCTGACCCTGCTGGGTTCCACAGAGCCAGGCTGGTGCTGCGTCACCGAGGGTCCTGTGTGCACCGCCATTTCTAGGCTGAGCTCAGCCTTCGGTGAAGTGGGCCAGGCCATCGCTGTGACCAGGACCCTGAGACCACAGTTGCCTTGCTTCAGACAGCAAAGCAGGGACCAAGCTTCTTCCAAAGGCACAACTGTGCCTGTTCTTGGGAAGCTGAGTCACAGTGGACCTGGCCAGCTATGCGGGTGTAGATACCTTTTACGTTTGACAGGCGAAGCTGTCACTAGACTTTTCCTGCTTTGTTCACTATGTGCTTTGACCACCTAAAAATGTGTTACACAGCCTCGCTAGAGAGGCTTTCAGTTTAGACAAGGGCCTAGTAAAAAAGTAATAGCTGAGCTTCCTCCCAGAAGCAAGAAGACCTGACTCCCCAAGAGGCCCCTCGAGAAGCAGCGTTTTTCTTTACCAGAGGTGGCAGCTAACAAAGCCATCAGTCACAGAGCTCAGAGGAGTCATCACAGCCCTGGGTCCCCAGGGCCAGGCAGCTCTCTGGGTACAGTTTTTCCAGTCTAGAATTCATTATGGTGTTTATGGGGCACAGTTACACAGTGGGGTGATTAAAAAGTAAATCAATGTTTAAATAGAAAATCATACTGCAATACGAGACCCACTATCATTAGTGCCCCCAGGGCTGCCCTGCTTTCTCCACGCCTGTCCCATCCTCCGTGCCACTTCCGGAAGCAGCTCGGGGCCCTCTGCCCTGAGTGCTATCATGAGGTGTGACCAAAGCTATGGTGAACGCCCTGCAGAGGGCCCTAAGGACAGGCTTCAGAGCCAGCACAACGTGTCCTCGTCCACCTATGCATCGGATCTGGCGCTGTGGAACTTCTGGCTCTTCTGCAAATTTAAACAACCACAGAAGGCAAACGTTTTGAACCCACTCAGGAAACTGAGGCAGCCAGGACAGGGTCGCTAAGCACACTCTTCAAGGAGGACTCAGAACAGCCTCCCAGAGGCCGTGAGTGAGTGAAGAGAGGGTCGGGTGTGGAGGGCGGGACTTGGGCCGATGCGTCTCTTACGGAAGCAGTTTTTTATTGAAGAACACACTGTGCTCCTCAATCACGCCTAGCATAGCTCTGCATTTCCTGTGATGCATCCAGATGTGGAAACCACAGCGGAAGGCTGACCAGAGCTGCAGCCACACTGTCACATCAGGGCTCCCTCAGCACCAGCACCGCAAGGTGACCTAAGCCCGTCCCTGGGTCTAGGCATTTCCTTCACTCACTGAGATGGGACGGTGGCATGGTCACTGCGAGGCCTGAGCTGGCTCGGAGCCCTCCAGCTCCCGCTCAGGCGAACGGGCGCACATGCCCCCCCATCACTCCCGCAGCGGTGTGCGGCCTCGATTGCCCTTGGGGGCCAGGACACAGCTAATCCACCCAGAGTCACCTTTCTCCTAGAAATACGGTCATCGGAGAGGAACAAGTTGAAGGTGAGAAATGGAAACAAGATTTCTGAAAACTTTTTCCAACTATTTGACTGCAAAAGTGAGAAAGAAGAAGAGATTGATCGGGTAGGCAGCTGATAATGTGGTGCCAAACAGCGCCTATTTTGTTGAAGATGGGAATTAACGTGTCTGAAGATGACACAGAAACTGCACAGCCGAGCTCTGTCTCCAGCTGCGTAGTGGCACCCAGGGATGCTCAGGGAAGCAGGTTCTACACTCAAACAGCAAACAAGTAAACGACAAATAAATAGTCAATTCCACATGTTCATCCATTTACGTGCCATCAAAAATGCCCAAGCTCCATGAAGAATTCAGTGTGAACTTTTGCTTCCTTTAAAACCAGAATCATGCATCACTTTCATAACTAGATAGCTGCTTTAAAGCACTCAGATTTAGCCATGAAAATACATCCTGATACTCGTTCACTAAAACGACCGTTTTGCAAACATACTCCTCCACCGTTAAAACTCATTTAAATGGTTTACAGATAATTCACAAATGCTTCTAATCAAATCTGTCCCCTCTAAACCCCGTCTTAGTTACTTTCTGATTGCTGAGGCACAATACCAGACACCCACAAGTTAAAGGAGAAAAGTTTATCTTAGATCACAATTTATAGAGGTTTCACTCTAGCTGGCTGGCACCAAGCCGGGGCGGCAGAGGAGAGAGAGCTCCAGTGTGGCAGGCAGGAAGTAGGGCGCACAGTAGAAGCAGGAGGACGGGTAGATGCACATACACAACACACACACACACATTTACACACACACGTACACACATTTACACATACACACGTACACACATTTATACATACACATTTACACATACACACATTTACACATACACACATTTACACGCACACATACACACATTTATACATACACACATTTACACACACATGTACACACTTATACATTTACACAAATACACACGTACACACATTTATACATACACACATACACACATTTATACATACACACACGTACACACATTTACACATACACGTACACACATTTATACATACACACATTTATACACACATACACACATTTATACATACACACATGTACACACATTTATACATACACGTTCACACATTTACACATACACACACGTACACACATTTACACATACACACGTACACACATTTACACACACATAGACACATTTATACATACACACGTACACACATTTATACATACATACACGTACACACACATTTACACATACACACATACACACATTTACATACACATTTACACATACACACATACACACACATTTATACGTACACACACACGTACACACATTTATACATACACATACGTACACACATACACACACATTTATACGTACACACACGTACACACATACACAGAGGCCCCCAGGACCCCCAGAGTGACCCACCTCCTCTACCAGGCTCCCTCCAACATCACCCGCTCTCTACTCCTCAGTGCACTGACCCAATGTCACAGCCCCATGACCCAGTCACCGCCCCAAACCCCAACTGTGAGTGCATTGGACCATGACAGTGATCTGCGTATAGACCGCAAAGTTGCCCACCTGGAAATTTAAAATGAAGGCAGACATTGTGTTTATGTCTTTTCTTTAATTTACAACATTCTGAGCTGAAATGATTTCACGTACTTAAAGCAACCGGTTCTTAAAGCTAAGCAAAATGAATGAAGATTAAAATAAGGGGAAGGGGAAAATAAAGATTGATGGGTGGAGCTATTCATTTATAATGCTTGTTTTCAGATTTAAAAAGAAGGGGTGTGAAGTGTAGTGAAGTCCTCTCGTCACTCGGAACGCCGTGGCCACAGCGGTGTGACAGGAGAGGAGGAGGCAGGGTGGTGTCCGGAGCGCCCAGTGGGGTTTCGCAGACAAGTCCATCAGCTCGGGGGAGATAGCTGTGCAGCGGTTTGGGAGACCTGGGCTCTGTCTACATGAGAAGAAATGGTGTTTCCCTAAATGTGAAGCTATGCAGAAAGAACCCTGCTTGGCACCACCAGGAGATCCGCAAGGGAGTGTGGAGATCAATGCCATTATCCAGAGGCATTACCCAGATAGGTCTCAGACCCTTTGATGCAATTGCTTGCTGAGTTTGCCGTTACAGCAGCTCGCTCCTTTGACTGATTGAGGGCCTTTAACAGCTCAAGTTTTACGGAGAAGCCAGCATACTCCTGTCGGCATCTTAAAATCAGACAGATGTTTGATGTTTAATTTAACTAATACGGCACATCGTGAGTCAAAAAAACACATTTCGCATTAATGCCAAAAATAAAAAGGCTGGGACAGAAACTCACGCAGGGTTCATCTTCCCGCGGCACAGAGGTTCCAACGCGAATTCTGATTTGACACCCTGTGGCATTCTCCCACCCCTGGGGAAAGCGGCCTGGATTGCACTGGAGCCTCGACCCAGAACTCAATAATCAAATTAACAGCGCAAAACTCAGGCGAGGTGTGAGGAGGAACAAGGTGCTTTGTCTCCTGTACATCCACCGACAAACCGAGGGTCTTGTTCTTTTGAAAACCCTTGTTTTTCTTTTATGCAACTACCTCAGACAAACAGACAATGAACCTGGTAAGATCGTCCCTAGGGTTTTCTCTCCTGCTCACAAAAAAAAATTGATTTGTCAAAAAAAAAAATGTTTCATTCATGATATTTTCAATACACAGAGTGGCTAACATAAAAAACAAGTTGCATAATAGCTCCTCAAAGAAGATATTTTCCTGGAAAAATGGTGGTTGCACATTTAGTATTAAAATACAGCCAACGCTATGAGCTTCTCTAGTTAATAGCGTTTTCCTGATTTTGAGGGAAGAAGTTGGTCAGTTGGTCAGTTTGGGCAGAGGGCTGAACCCAGGATTTCACACATGCTAGGAAAGTGCACTACCATTGAGCTGTGTACCTGGTCCTTGAAGAGTATTTTTTAAATGTGACTTTTAGCTAAAGCAAAAATCACATCTCAAGGTCTTTGGTCTTTTTGCCCTAAGTTTTACAATTAATGGTTGTTTCAATGCAGTGAGTGTCGGGGTGGTGACAGAGATATTGGTTGTAGAATTGGAAAAAGAAGAATTCAGAAAATGCAAAAACAGCACTGACCAGCATAGCCGTACTCTACAGTGAGCTTCACTGACATTACATTTTTATTTCCACAGCAGCTTTTGATATAGGCAGAGGCAGTTTAATCGACTCTGTGATACGAACAAAAAAACTAAGGTCTTGGAAATTTTGGTGACCGTGATAGTTTGGATCCCAAAAATCCCCCCGAGTCTTATATATTAAAGGCTCAGGCCCACAGGGGCAGGTTTGGAGGCTGCCCATGGGGAGTGGTCCTGGCCACCACTGAGCTCTTAATTAGACATTTCGGGGGTAGAGGAGCGGGCAGGGGTGCCTTGCTCCCTCTCTGGGCGAGGTGCCCCAGCAGCTCTGCTCCGCTAGGCCCCTCCCTTGATGCCGTGTCTGACCACAGGCCCAGCAAAACAGATCCTGCTCCACAGTCTCTGAAGCCAGGAGCTGCTTCCTTCCCCCTTGGAACTGATTTCTCAGATATTTGTGTTACAGCAACAGAAGCTGACTGACACAGTGACTGCTTTTTAACAAGATTCAACTCTTAACCAGGATCGAATTTATCAGGAGGGTGTGATCTGTGACCGCCTTGGTCCTCCAGGGACCAGCAGTGCTGGAGGTGGGACCAGTACCATAAGTCAAAGGGTCCAGCCACCGAACACACTGCTAGCATAGCTGTCAGGCACGGCCCAAGGCTCCCAGCCCACAGGATTTCTCAGCTGGACATGCCAAGGCCTTAGAGATTATTTCCCAAAAGTTGATCAAGGGCAGAACATTTCTCTGGAATGTGCAGTGTTTAGACAGCCCAGCTCTGACTAATCCCTAATCTAAATTAGTTTGCTCATTACATTTGTAATAATGTTTCCAAGGTCTATTGTCCATTCTAGTGATAAATGTCACAAGGCAGATATTAAAAAATTCTCCAGCTAGCTTGACAATGGCATAGTGGAATTTAAGCTATAGAAGTTAGTGATTGAAGAGATGATTCACAAAAAGAATTTAAGCAGGATATGAAGAATGGGGCACTGTTTACATTGAGGGTTTTTTCTTGTTCTATTCTTTTGATAGATTTAGATTTTTTTCTGTTTGAACCTGACTGCATATAATTGGCAAAATTCTGCTTGAGTGCTAAATAGCTGCCTTTTTAAAAACATGTCTTCATGTCTGTATCTTACGACTCAGAGCTGAAAAATGCTTAACATTTTCAGTATTCGGCCGGACTCTCCTCGTTAACTCTGTGGTTTCATTAAGTGCGTCCTGCTCTTCCAATATGACTGCACCAGCACTTTCATCAGACTTTTGGCCCACAGGTTCCCTTTTGCTTTGTCCTCCAGATGCGAATCTCAGGGTCATCCAGACTTCTGCTAACAGTCCCTTCAGAGCATTCCCGCCCGCGTCCTGTCTTTGTGATCCCAAAGCAGTGCTACAGGCATGAGTTCTGATGCAGCGCTTCAACTTCCAGTATTGTTTCTACTCAGATAGGTTTTGTGGCACAAGAGCCAACTCAAGATCGAGCACGCTGCTCCTTACTGCTCCATACTGCTCAGGGTAAGTGGGTCCCCATGGCTGGTGAATGGTTTGGGTGTGGAATTTATGATGTCACAGTGACATGTCAGCTGGGTTACAGCACAAGTGTGACAAGGCTGGTGTTGCAGACTGTGGTTGACATGGCGGGAAGTTGCTCCTGGGCATAAGGTACGATGGCATTTTGAGCTGAATAAGTGTATCCCCCACACTTCAGCGCTGCCACCTTGGCCAGTGTGACAATATTCGCAGAGGGAACCCATGGTAGGGAATTCCAGTTACATGGGATGATGGCGTCTCTCTCCTACCATCCCTTCTTCTCTTCTTCCTCCTCTTCTTCTCTCTCAGTGCCTCTGTCTCTCTCTGTCTCTCTGTCTCTCTGTCTCTCTGTCTCTCTCTCTCTCTCTCTCTCTCTCTCTCTCTCTCTCTCTCCCTCCAGTGTCAACACACAGTAAGAAATTAACCTTTGCAAGGCAGGAAGGTCTTTATGAGAGCCCAGCTATGACCATGGACCTGCAGCCTCCAGAGTGATCAGGAGAGAGCTCCCCGTGGCTCCAGCCGGGCAGCCTCTGTGCTCCCACAGCAACCCCAGCGGCTGCACAGACTCCACACAGTGCGGACTCTCACAGCAGGAGGAGCCCAGAAGCCATGCCCCATGGCCCCAGGAGACATGCATCCTCCATTTTGCCATTAAACTATTATCTTACAGTGTTAATTACAGTTCACTAAGACTTCTCAACACAAACACTGAACATCAGCGTACACTACATTCTTTCCCTCTGTCTGTGCACATTGAAGGTCTCTCTGGTAGTTGTTACTGACTCTGGAATAGTCTTTCCCTTACGGTGCTGTCATTTTTTATTTTCTAATAAAAAAGACAAAAGAAGGAGAGGTCAAGGGAGGAAAGGGAACATCCCGGGTTCCGGCTCTGTGCCTTGTGTCTGCATTTCAGGCCATTCTGAGATCTAGGAACTCTCACCAACACGCACCACAGCCTCAGGGATGCACTGCAAATGTGTCATAACTGGGCCTCCAGATACTAAACAGTATGCTAAAATATTTTTATACAGACAAGATGCAAACTGCCATGACAATGGCTTCTGGGGAAGTTTGGAGTTGCTTAACATCAAGGTGTCTGAAGGTCCACAGCACATGGAGAGACCACAGCACAGCAGGAATCCAAACAGTTACCAAGCAAGACTACAGGGCTTTAACAAGAAATGGAACTTCGGACCTGTGAGTAAACCATCGGCAGGTAAAGAGCTCCTCTAAAGAGTCTAATGGTCACTAGAGCAGGAACTTATACCACACCACTAGGATCCTTATAAAGTGGGGAAATTTGTACAAGAGACAGATACTCACAGGGAGAACATCATGCAACATTGAACTCAGAGATCAAGACTTTACAGATGGAGGAAGCCAGAGACAGCCAGAAAACTCCCAAAGGCGAGGAGAGAGGCCTGCAATGATTCCCATGCAGTGCTCTCAAGGAAGCACCGGGGTGGTTCTTTGATCTTGTGTTTCTGGCTTCCAGAAGGGAAGGAAGACTGCAAAACCAGACCCTGCAGAGTGGGACACTCCCTGCCTTTCACAGAGATTGGCTCACTTTGTAACTATATAGTTTCCTTAAAATTAGAATACTACACCAACAGGACGTTTTCATAAAGAAGACCAGGAACATTTTAGGTGAACCTCTGAAATTATGAACTTACTTAGAGTGTAACTCTAAATGTTAAGCATAGGTACCTTCTCATAAGCTGTTCTAATAAGTCATTGAAATGTTACTTCTTTTCCTATGTACGAAATAGCTCGGACAGCCCTGGACACATCCAAATGACAGGTAAGTATCACTGTGCACTCAGGGAAGTGTCACCCTGCATATGCACAAGGAAGCTGAGCAATAAAGTAAGAAATAGCTGGAAATAGCTGGCTTTCACTCTGAACTCCGCTCAGCTTTTCACACTGGAGAGTATGTCCAGGCCGGATGCACCGGACCTCACTGCTGTGCCCCAGTGTGACTCGGGTCCACTCCCCACGGACCCTTCTCCATGAGCCTCGGTCATTGCCTGTCCTGGAGAGAGGCAGTGTGTGGACAAGGCAGGCCAGACTCTCAGCTGAGCTGCTGAAGAGTCCCCAGGGTGTCTGGCAGCCCGACCTCCAGTCCTCAGCGCCTCCCCCGGGGACAGAAGGCTCAGGAGTCTGCAGGCGCCCTTCACCCTTCACGGAGGGAGTCTGGGCTCCTCAGTGAGTGGGCCTCAGACACGATCATCCATCTGTGCACGGTTCCCAGGGCAAAACTCTTCCAGCGCTCAATCCCATCTTTGTTTATTGTCACGGTGCCATGTACCAACAGCAAATAACACAATGAGGGAATATTTAATAAAATGCCTACTTATGAAAGTGCCATGATTTTTTGAGCTCCAGTTGTGTATAATGGGCTTAACTACATTAAAATTCCACAAAAATTTAAGAGGGTATTTGCATTCTTGCCATAATCAAATATGAAATTGAACAAAATATAGGAGACGAGCGTTTTTTAGTGCTAGCAAACAAGCACCACAGAAAGGTGACTCTTGAGGGATGAAATTTGGTGCGTGCAATGCCTATTTTCCCTGGTTTTGTGCCAGGAGTACTCCCGGACCACGCAGAGTGGGTGCTGCATGGGCTGGCTAAGCTGAGGCGGCTGCAGAGGGAAAACAGAGCCTGTGAAAGACCTCAGGGAGCAGAGGGTGCCGCGAGCCTGGAGCTGCTCCTCACAAGGCTTCCACCAACACCCGGAATTCATAACTCCTTCTTCACGGCTGGATGCGAAGACTTGGCACCAACAGCTAACACGTGATAGAGTAAGGCGTGCAGTGCAGACTGCTGGGAAACTTGGCAATTTTTCCTCAAGCACTGACAGACTCCCCAGAGAGCATGGCTGAGAAGTGACAGCCAGGAGGTCAGTCAGCCCTGTGTCTAAGGTCAAGACCTAATGAGAACACAAAGTCACAGTAAAGAAAAAAGAAGCCAAACCCAGTGAGATTAAAAAGACCCACAAGAAATTTAACTGCTCTCTAGGAAAACAAGTCAAAAAACCACCATTTAGGAGACAAAAAATCATTTACAATATCAATAATAGAATTTAAAATGTCTAGACACAGTGAAAGGTCCAGGAGGACAGTACAATCCATAATCGAAGAAATGGACAAGCAGAGAAACGGCTGACACAGATGTCACAAGAAGCGAACAAGGACTACAGACGAGTGTAATTAACAGGTCTAAAGATCTGAGTAAAGGACGATGCAATGCTCCAGTAAGAAAAGGTCTCAGAAGAGAAGTGTAATACACAGAAAAGAATCAAGTAAAAACTACAGAACTGAGAAGTACCTCGCTGAAATGAAAGATTCACTTCACGGGCTTTAAGAATGGATTGTAAGTGCAAAAGGAAGAAGTAGCAGATTTAAAGACTAGAAATTACTCAGCCTGAAAATTAGAGACAAACATCACTCTAAAGAATGGACTGCGACATAATCCTGTGTGGGAAACACCGAGTAGTCTGAAACACGTTTAACTATTTTCACAAGGACAAGAGAGAAACACAATACTAGGAAAAAGTTTGTTTTCAAAAAGTGACAGTTGATTTGCAAATGTAATGAAAACCACTATCTTTGAGATTAAAAAAAACTCACCAAACTCTAAGCAGAATAAATAAAAATGTTATTTTCAAAAATGAACACCTAAAAAAATTTTAAGATTGACATTTTTAATGCTATTTATACTACATTTTCTAATCCATGAATATGAAATTTGTTTATATTTATTTAGGTTTTCTTTATTTCCTCTCACCATTATTGTTAAGTGTGCAGGATGTGACTCATATACCTTTTGCCAACTTTGTTGCTAAATATTTTCTGTTTAAGCCACTACAATTTTTTTGCAATGTGAACTTTTGGCTTGCAGAAGTGCAAATATGTAAATATTAACCCAGTTGCCTTTAATGTACTTTATGCTTTTTATTTGGGGGCACATACAATTTAGTATGTATTTTTGAACTACTTTACCTAACAAACATTCATTTTTAATTATTTCTGCCTTTTCATTTTCTTCTTCATATATTTCTTTCTCAGTTGTACTGTTATATATAAATGTTGGCATGTCTACATTTCATAATGTACATAATTTTGCCATCAAAAATGCATAGTCTTTATTTATGATATTTTGTGGTGAAATTTTGCTGATATTCTAGTTTGTTAATTCATTATTTTGCTATCTCAGTCCTGCTATTTAAATAAACAAAGCAAAAAACTTCTTGTAATTTTAGAATCAAAAACATTCCCCTAGTTAAGCACATCACAGGACAAATAAAGACAATGAGGGCCAGGGATTTAGCTCAGTGGCATAAGCGCCTGTCTGGCAAGCGCAAGGTCGTGAGTTCAATTCCCAGTACCAAAAAAAAAAAAAAAAAAAAAAAGACAGTGAGTCATGCAAAAAGTTACAGGAGATCTAGAAAACATAAAGATATGCCAAGATATCAGTACAGATTTAAAATATATGAGGAGGACGTTTTTGAAACTGTGGTGCTATTGTTTGGATCGGGACTGTTGCATTCAGGTTTGGTCTCTAGATGGTGGTGCCTTTGGAGGTGGGGAAAACACTGAGCTGTCAGAGGTCCTAGGTCCCTGGGGATTCTCGCAGTCGAATAGTGAACCTCAGCCTCCCTCCTTTCTCTTGTCACGCCCCAGCCATGAGGCAGACGGTTTGCCCTCTCTGTGTTCCCACCGTGAGGCACTGCCTCACCTCGGGCCCAAAGCAATGGGACCAGCCAGCCACAGCCAAAACCTAACACTGTGAGCCCATTAGACCTTTCCTCTTTGTAAGCTGACTATATTTCTGGCATTTTGTCAAAGTAACAGAAAGCTAACCAACACATATAAACAAAGTAAAAGAAATTTGGTGATAGAATTAATTACAAGTGATTCACAAAGAGTACTTTAGCATATTTTAGAAAAAACAGTATGTCATATTCTTTCACTGCAATGAAATATTAACACAAATTAACAAATATGAAATAAAGGCATACAAAATAAAATTTATGTAACATCATTGATGTATGCTACTAAGTAACCAATGAATTTAAAATGGAATCTTTAAATTGACTCTAAAATGTTCAGACCTAACAAAATGGAGAAATTTACATTGTAAACTGATTGTGAAACTAAAAAGTAAACTGAAAGAAAAACACTCAGTTTTTACCAGGGTTTACTTATACATAATTGTTATTTTCAAAAAAATTCAAAAAATTGAACATTTTATATTGTAATTCACACATTAGAATAAATCCCTACAAATTGCTAAGTTGCATATGAAAAATTAATGCAAAGAAGTGAATGAACCTTCAGGATAATAAAAAATATGCTGAAGATGCCTATAATAAGCAATAAGCAACCCTGATACTAAACCAAAGATTGTAAAATAATAAAATGATTATTCCTGATTATCAAAATATTCAGGAAAACCAAAAGTATAATTTCTAAAAAGTAATAAACAGTAAGAGCGTTTGAGCTCTGCCCTACACATCGGCAGCTTCATGGTGTGTTAAAGCGTGCAAGTCACCTGCAGCGTTAAAAATATTCACACACTGGAAGTAACGGCATCCATCCTGCCAACTGTCTTGACTTTGAACTGTCATTTGCTGAAATTTATGCCACAAATTAGAGTCAATAGTCCATACAAGAAGTTTTTATTATTTAACAGAGCAAAGAACTCAACAATGTCAAGTGCGGCGGGATAAACAAGTGGGGCATGCATCACCCAGGAGAAGCAGAGCACTCGCCAGGGCTTTTGCATTCATTTCTGATGAATTATTAAAGATGAAAGCCTTCATCATGGGGAAGTGGTAGCTTTTTCCCTCTAAAAATATTAGATTTCTTATTATAGTCTTTCTCATTTTGACCAAAATTATCCTATTTTTACTCTCTGCCTTAAACACTTTATTATAAAACATCAGAACGTTTTAGGCTGTTTAGAGGATCAGACTTCTACTGAGCTGGCAAAGGGTTAGCAGTAACAGAGCTCTGGTAAATGCTAAGTGGACTGTACTCTGGTTGTTTAAATATTTTTAATATGGTGGAGAAATAGCACCAGTGGGCTTGTAGCCATCTCTTCCATCACCAGTGCTGACTTTCATTTTTTTTTTCCAATTTATTTTCTCCAAGCCAGGCGGGCGCCAGATGCCGGAGTCCAGCTGCGGCAGGGCTCAGGGGTCCCAAAGGTGATCAGGGAGTCGGCAAGTGAGAGACAGAAGACACTGCACACCAGTATGTGAGTGAATCTGAATCTCCTTTATTTTTAGAAGCTGGAGTATATATTTGCTAACTTTTGGCAGTAACTTAAACCCCAAGCAGGAAGCGTCCCAGGCTTAGGGCCAGGCAGGGATAATCTTAAACAATATGTGTTAATTAACTTTTTTTCACCTTTGTTACACTTAAATCTTGTTACCTAATTAGCTTGGGAAATGTAAGCCCGACGCACTGGATGCCCACAGGAGGGAGAGATGGAGCGGCAGCTGTGAAGCTATCACACGCTCCCTACATCTCCTCCCTTATCACTTATGGGAGTATGGCAGGCCCTGTGAGGACAGTGCCTGTCTTGGGTCAAGGACTCTTCATATGAACCCAACCAGGCCTTACCCATCATGGGCCTGCAGGACAGCAATTGGTCCTGTGCCTGTCTTAGGCGGCCAGTGGTGTAACATATGTGTCCTAGTTGCCCGTCTCGGGCTGTCTGTCCAGTGTCTCAGGGCAGTTGTCTCACAGGAATTTTGTAAATCCTCCTCCATGAGCTCTTTCATTTAAAGCTTTTGTATAAACTCTCTCATACTACTCACAGAAGGTAAAATTTCACAATTAGTTTTCACAAAGGGGTTATCTAGAGGGTTTCTAGTAACTCCTCTGGAGTTTCTATTTTCGATTTCATATTGAGT